>PVJD01013185.1:0-35361 GCA_004026545.1 Mormoops blainvillei
AAAAAAAAAAAAAAAATGGTACCAAGTTAGTCTGTCAGTCACAATGTCTAATTTCATTGATTTTTTTTTCATTAAAAAGGTATGGAATATAAAGTTGGCTCTGTGTGAATTCTGAAATAGTTAATGACAGTATAAAAAAACATGAACTAACAGTTAAGTGAGTAACAAATAGATATGGAAATATGCTCGTACTTAAGAATGTATTATCTAGACTTAAACATTAAGCAAAATTTTCAAAGGGCTCCCCCTGGGGGCTAATATCTACAAGAATTCCACAAGAATGCATAAAATGCACATCTTTTCTTGAATAATATATGATGTTTTTGAGAATTAGCTTTGCGTAGAGTTTCAAATCACTGTCAAAAAATAAGAATTATAAAACAGAGAGAGAGAGAGCAGGGAAACCTCAGGTATAATGAAAAGGTATAATTTATTTGTGTGCAGTGTTAATTATTAATTGTGTGTGTGTGCGTGTATTCATTACACAAAGAAGGAACATTGAGCTGCAAATGTCTGCATGACCATCATCAGTAGAAATTAGAACTTTAACTAGATGATATCGGTATCTCCAGTAGTTCCAGAACTTTGTCTCAGCATGTTACACTTCATTAACACAGAAATGTCAGTCTTCAAATTTCTGTGCTTAGACTGGTGACTTTCAAATAATTGTATGGCCAACAAAGTTTATTCTTACAAGTAACAATGAAGATACAGTCTATAAAATACAGAATTAATATATATTGGATTAGTATATGTTAATAGACTATCATTTTATTCATACACTTATTTTTATATTAACTGACCATGTTATTTGCAAATGTTAAATCCTATCTGATTATAAGGGATTATTTCTTTTAAAAAATCAGAGGAATATTTCAAAGATGTATAGCATTAAATTACATTTATCTGCAAATTTGGGCTAGAATATTTAGTAATTAGGTCAGCTATTATAGAAGAAAGAGTGAGAGATAAGTAGTCAGGGCTCTTTCTAGTCCCAAATTTTAATATAAACTAAACATCCATAAAGAAATGTATATATAATTGTGAAAATATATGTTAATATATGCCTGATAAAAATGAATATATATTTGCATTATAAGAAGTGTCATGGATTAGGGATAAAAAGGACAAAGAATTTAATGTTCCAAAAATAAATATTTTTGTTGATTTTGCCTGATTCCAAAATTACAGTGATGTTGATGCAAAAAGGCAGAAGTGTGAGTCCTCCAATTTTATTCTTTTTTTTAAAGATTGTTTTCAGTACTTAGGTTTTCTTGCATTTTTATATGATCTTTAGGATGAACTGGTTAATTTATGCAAAAATGTGGTAGCTAGGATTTTGAAAGGGAATAGATTGAAATCGTAGATCAATTTGGGGAGTATTGCTAACTTAATAATATTTAGTCTTGTAATCCATGCATAAGGGCTGTCTTGCTTCTTATTTAGGTCTTCTTTAATATTTTTCAATAATGGTGGCTTTTTAATTAATAAATCTTGAGCTTCTTTTGTTAATTTATTCCTAAACATTTAAATATTTTTGGTGGTTCTATTGTGAAATGAACTATTGTCTTAATTTTATTTTTGAATTCTTTCTTGTTAGTATATAGAAATACAAATGGCTTCTCTATATTGATCTTGTATTACACAACCTTTTTGAACTTATTTAGCTCTAATGATTTTTTTTTGAATCCTTGGAATTTTCTAAATCTGTGAGTAGAAGTGGTTTTGCTTCTTCTTTCCACTCTAAATGCTTTTTAAAAATTAACTTGCTGAATTGCTCTGTCAAAAATCTCTAGCATAATATTGCATATAAGTGTTGGATATCTTTGTTGTTCCTTATCTTAGGGGGAATCATTCAGTCTTCCATTATTAAATATGATAAGAATTATGTTCACTGATGCCCTTTATCACTGTGAGAAAATTTTCTCCTATTCCTAGTTTGTTGAGTATTTTTATTATGGAAGGGTGTTGGATTTTGTCAAATGCTTTTTCTCTGTCTGTTGAGATGATCATATGAGTTCTGTTATTTATTGTCTTAATATGGCTTGTTATAATGATTAATTTCCATATATTAAACCAAATGTGACTACTTTGGATAAATTAAATTTGGTTGTGATGTCCTTTTAAAGTGCTACTGGATTAGGTTTGCAAGTATTATTTTGAGATTTTTCTTAATCTATGTCCATAAGAGATGACCCGCAATGTATACAGAAATCTCCCATATGTGACCTGTCCCTGTATGCATAGCCTCCCCAATAAACTACATCTTTTACCAAAATGGTACTTTTTTTTTTTTTTAACCAGGGATGAACCTACACTGATTTATCAAAATTACCCAAAGTCTATAGTTCTGGACTGTTAGCATATCCATAATTACGACATTGTACAGAGGAGCTCACTGCCCTTCAAATTCTCTGTGCTCTGACTATTCATCTCTCCCTCAACCCACATGTGACAACCACTGGTTTTTTAAAATTGTTTCACTAGTTTTGCCTTTTCCAGAGTGTCAAATAGTTGAATCATACATTATTTTTCAGGTTCTTTTTTTTTTTCTCACTTAGTGGTATGCATTATAGCTTCCTTTATGTCTTTTCATGGTTTGATAGCTTCTTTCTTTTTTTTAAGACTTTATTTATTTATTTATTTTTAATTTATATTTTATTGTCGTTCTATTATAGTTGTCCCAATTTTACCCCTTTGATCTCCCCTACCCTTCCCACTGCCCCCAGCTCTCACAGTCAATCCCCACCTTGTTGTCCATGTCTCCAGGTCATTTATACTTATTCTTTAACTAGACCTTTTTCTTTCTTTCCTCTCTTATCCCCTTTTTCCCCACCCCTTGGGTCCCTGTCAGTTTGTCCTTTGTTTCCATGTCTCTGGTTCTATTTTGCTCATCTGTTTGTTCTGTTCATTATGTTCCTGTTATAAGTGAGATCATATGGTATTTGTCTTTTGTCACATAATTTCATTTAGCATAATACTCTCCAGTTCCATCCATGCTGTCATGAAGGGTAGGAGTTCCTTCTTCCTTTCTGCTGTGTAGTATTCCACTGTGTAAATTTACACAGTTGTTTGACCCACTCCTTTATTGATGGGCACTTAGGCATTTCCAGCACTTGGCTATTGTAAATTGTGCTGCTATGAGCATTGGGGTACATAGGTTCCTTTGAATGGGTGTATCAGGATTTTTAGCATATAATCCCAGCAGTGGAATTGCTGGGTCAAAAGACAGTTTACTCTAAACAATATCTTATGATCTAGATGTACCATAGTTTGTTTATCTAGTTACCGAGTAAAGGATATCTTGGTTGTTTCCAAGTTTTGGCAATTATGAATGAACCTGATATAAACATCGTTGTGCAGGCTTTTCTATGGACATAAATTTTCAGCTCCTTTGGGTAAATATCAAAGCTTGTAATTGCTGGATTGTATTGGGTAGGCCAAAAAGTCCATATGTTTTTTTTCCTATAAAATAAAAGACACATCTTTCATTTTCACCAATAACTATCGGTTTGGATATTTTGAGTATGTTGGCTATCTTCCTCTTGGTAGAACGTTGATCGTTCTCAATTAATGTATTAATTTGATCACTATCAACTTCATCTGGTCTACCTGATCATGGAGCATCGTCCAGTGAGAAATCTCCAGCACAAAACTTTACAAATCACTTTTCACATGTTCAATCAGTCCCAGAAACTTCTCCATGCACTGCACAATATTTTTTTTGCATTACAGTTGTGTTTTTAGCTTTCTTGAGATAATAAAGCAGAATATGCCAAAAATATTGCTTATTTTCTTCTATCTTCAAGATTAAAATGACTACGCAAAAATTCACCAATTTAGATAAGTATTTTAAATGCACTCTGATTTGACAGCTGTCACAATACAACCTAACAAAATTGCTTCAAATGAAGTTAAAAACAACTAAGAGCTACCAGAGTCAGCTTACTGTGGGAACCCAGTGAACTTTTTAGCCAAACCAATAATAAATGCTCACATTATCTGCAAACAAAGAAAGTTTCATATCTTCTTTCCCAATTTGTGTACCTTTTATTTCCCATATGATGTTCAAAAAGTGGTAAAGGGGACATCCTTGCTGTATACTTGACCTTAGTGGAAAAGATTTGAGTTTCTCACCATTGTATGATGTAATTATAGGTTGTTTTTAGATAGTCTTTATCAACTTGAGAAAGTTTCTCTATTTTTTCTGAATTCTTATGATACAAGGTTAGGTTATTAATTCAAAAATATTTTCTTTTTTCATGTAGTTGTTTGAAGATATAAACTTTAAGCGCTGTTTTGACTGTATTTACTACATTTGGGCATTTTTTGTTTTTATTTTCATTTATCTCAAAGTGCTTTATAATTTCTCTTGTTATGTCTTAGAACAATTTATTTAGAATAAAGTTGTTTAATTTTCACATATTTTTTAATTTCCCCAATTTCCTTTTGTATTGATTCTTAATTTTATTCCACATGGTCAGAGAAACTACTTTGTATAATTTCAATTATTTTGAATTTATTGAAGCTTGTTTTATGGTATAATAAATGGCTTACATTTGAGACTGTTCCATGTTCACTTCAGAAAATGTGTAGTCTGCTGTTGTTTGTAGACTATTTTATAGTTATCTGTTAGATTTAGTTGGTTTATAGTGTAATTTGGGCATTCCATTTCTTTCTTAATCTTTATTTTGCTATTGCATGTATTATTGAAAGTTGGGTATTAAACTTTATAACTATTATGGTTAAATTGTCAGTTTCTACCTTCAGTTTTGTCACTTTTTGCTTTATGTATTTTGGTGCTCCATTATTATGTAAGTATACTGCATGTTTATAATTTTCACATCTTCCTGGTGGATCGACACTTTTTTTACTTAAAAATATTCTCCAAGTAGAATTTTTGTTTTGATGTCTATTTTGTGGGTATTGCTTGCATTGCATAACTTTTTACATCTTTGTACTGTTAATCTATTTGTGCATTTTTTTAAAAGAATTTTTATTTATTTATTTTTAGAAAAGAGAAAGACTGGAGAAAGAGAGGGAGAGAAACATCAATGTGTGGTTATCTCTTGTGTGCCCCATACTGGGGACCTGGCCAGCAACCCAGGCATGTGCCCTGACTGGGAATCGAACTGGTGATCCTGTGGTGCACAGGTGAGCACTCAGTCCACTGAGCCACACCAACTTGGGCTGTGTCTTTGATTTTAAGTGTGTCTGTTGTATGATAGTATATTATTAGATAATTTTTAAAATTTCTGTGTTAATTTCTGCTTTTGAATTGGTGTTTATTTACATTTAATGCAATTATTAAAAGTAAAACATATCAGCCATTTTGATAATTTTTGGTTTCTGTCTTATTTATTTAGTTTCAAAAATTTTATTGTATTTTTTCCATTACCATTTAACTCCTTTATATCACCTTTGCCCTTGTAATCACTACACTGCTGTTCATGTCCATGATTCTTTTTTTTCCTTTTTGCTTATACCCTCCACCCCTTAACCACCCCCCCAATAGCTGTCATCCTGCTCTCTATCTATGAGTCTGTCTCTTATTTTGCTTATTAGTCCATTTTATTGGAAGCAATATTAGTTAATAAAATTATATACATTTCAGGTGTACAACTCTGTAATACATCATCTGTATATTGTATTGTATATTTACCACCCCAAGTCAAATATCCTTCTATTGCCATTTATTATTTATTCCCCTATAGCCTCATCTACCTGCTCCTATACCCCTCTGGTAATCATCATGCTGTTGTCTGTGTCTATGACTATGATGTGTGTGTGTGTTTTTTCTGCTTACTCCTTTCACCTATAAGAATTGTCTGCGATTTTTCTGCCTATGTTTCCTTCTAGGATTTTTATGGTTTCAACTGTAACATTTAAGTCTTTAATTTATTTTTTTGTTTATTACTCTATATGGTGTAAGAAGGTGGTCTAGTTATTTTGCACATATCTGTCCAATTTTCCAGACTATTGTTGTTGAATAGACTATTTTTACCCCATTGTATGTTTTTGCCTCCTTTGTCAAATATTGACTATAAAGGTGTAGGTTTATTTCTGGGCTCTCTATTCTGTTCCATTGATCTATATGTTTGTTTCTATACCAGTACCATATTATTTTGATTACTATGGCCTTGTAGTATAATTTGATATTAGGTAGTATGATTCCTCCAACTTTGTTCTTCTTTCTCAAAATTGCTATATCTTCTCTGGGTCTTTTGTGGTTCCATATAAATTTTTGGAATATCTGCTCTAGTTCTATGAAATATGCCATTGGTACGTAAATAGAAATTGTACTGAATCTATAGATTACTTTGGGTAGCACGGAAATTTAATGATGTTAACTCTTCCTATCCATGAACATGGTATATGCTTCCACCTATTTGTATGTTTTTCAAAGTATTTTCCTCAGTGTCTTACAGTTTTCTGAGTACAGGTCTTTTATATCCTTGGATAAATTTATTCCTAGGTATTTTATTCTTTCTGAAGCAATTGTGAATGGGATTGTTTTCTTAGTTTCCATTCCTGATAATTCATTATTGATATATAAAGTTCCAACTGATTTGGGGGTACATATTTCGTATCCTCCTACTTTATTGAATTTATTTATCAGTTTTGG
The DNA here is from genome assembly GCA_004026545.1 of Mormoops blainvillei. Taxonomy (NCBI): domain Eukaryota; kingdom Metazoa; phylum Chordata; class Mammalia; order Chiroptera; family Mormoopidae; genus Mormoops; species Mormoops blainvillei. Next base: position 6,626 of record PVJD01013185.1, read on the forward strand.
TAGTTTTTTGGTGGAATCTTTAAGGTTCTCTATATACATTATTATGTCATTGGTAAATAATGATAGTTTTACTCATTTCCAATTTGGATGCCTTTTATTTCTTCTTCTTGTCTGGTTGCAATTCCTAGGATTTCCACTGCTATATTGAATAAGATTGGTGAAAAGAGGACAACCCTCTCTTGCTTCTGATCTTAAGGGGAACACTTGTATTTTTTGCCCATTGAGTATGATGTTGGCTGTGGGTTTGTCATATATGGCCTTTATTATATGGAGGTATGTCCCTCTATTCCCACTTTACTGAGAGTTTTTTTACCATAAAGGTGTGCTGTATTTTATATGCTATTACTTTACCTATTGATATAATCATACGGTTTTTATCCTTCACTTTGTTTATATGGTATATCACATTTATTGATTTGCAGTCATTATACCAATCTATATACCCTAGTGAATACCACATGATCATGATCTATTTTATGTACTCATGTATGATCTTTTTATGTATTGCTAGAGTAGGTTTGCTAATATTTGGTTGAGTATTGTGGCATCTATATGTTCATCGTGGATATTGGCCTGTAATTTTCTTTCTTTGTAGTGTCTTTATGTGGTATTAGAATTAGGATAATCCTGGCCTTGTAAAATGAGATTAGATGTCTTCTCTTCTCTTGAATTTTTGAGAATAGTTTGAGAAGGAGAGGTTTTAGTTCTCTGAATATTGTGTAAAATTTACATGTGAAGCCATCGATGCAGGACTTGTCTTACTTATTTTTTGTTCTTTTATTTTTTTTTATTTACCCCCTTTTTTGTATTCCATAGATACTTTCTAGTATACCATTTTAAATTTCTTGTTGTTTCTTTTACTTTATATGTTAGTTATTTTTAATGCCTGCTCTGTGGATTACATTTGACATCTTATTATAAAGAAACAATTATTTAAAAAAATAATACAATGTGGCAAATCGGGAAGTCCAATTGTACCTCTTTTCAGGATTTGTTGCTTTAACTGTTGTTGTTTCTCTTTGTTTAGTGATTTTAAAGGACTATTTTTGTCATGTAAGGCCACTGAAGTCTCTGATTAGTTCAGTTGTCAGTTAATGTTTAAAGGCTTCTTTAAATTCTGTTAACCAACAATTCTTCTAGCCTTTGCTGAGGGGTTGCATGTATGTGCTGGGGTTTGTTTTCAATGGTCTGGCAGGTAGTTTAGAACTCTGCCTCAGCTTTTATTTGCTTGAGCTCAGCCTCACAGTGAGTTAGAAGTGAGGGGTTAGGACTTTCTCACATCTTTTATGGGCATGCACACAGACCTTCTTATTTATATGACCTTCTAGATTCCCAGGAATATGTCAGAGGAATATGACATTTTGTATCTCAGTGTTTTGCTTTTAAGATTTTGATCAGCCTCTTGTTAGCTGCTACTCAGGCAGCTTCAATGTCAAATAATTAGCCCTGACCACTTGCCTCAATGCCTGGGGCAGGGGCTCTTACCGCAGAGTGAGCTCCTGCATTCAAGTTAAATGAAGACAACCCCTGATAAAAGAGCTTTCATCAAGCTGATAAACAAGTCAAATAGTGGCATTCTTGTGGATAAGGTATTGTGAGGCTCAGAATCTGTTCCAATAGCTTCTAAGATGCTGGTTTTCATAACTTAGCCATAGTTGCAAAGCTATTGATTTTCAAAACTACTGAAGATCTGCAGAGAAAGGAGCGGGATTAGGACAAATTAAAGTAACTCAAGCTCACTTTAAAAAAAAATGAGATTCAGTTTTTTTAATAACTGTTTTTCACATACTTAGAATGTTTTAGTAATTTCAGGGTTCTGAAAAGTTTAGTTTTGGCAGTTTTCTATTAGTACTCTTTTTGCTTTTTTGGAGAAGCAGTTTTTCATAAATTTTTACTCTGCATTATGGACATTCTTCTGTTTTTGTACTTTCTATTTCAAATGCCATTCAACCTCTTAGCTGAAGAATACAACTCCCACCTTGTCTCCACAGGAGCTGGGCGGGCAAGTTGGGCATGATGGCTGGAGTTGGGCGGCGGGGGCCCATCCTGCTTCTCTCTCAGGCACTGGCGGTGATTGGCACCGAGTGGCAGTTACTCTCAGTGTGACTGCTGGCAAGCTAGCTGTGCCTGAGCTTGGCTTCTGTGTGGGGTCGAGGATGCGGATGCTGCGGTGCCCACTTACCTGCTCCCTGTACGTGAACATGACAAGCCCCACCCCATCTGTCGCTGGCTAGAGGCTCCCAAGGGCAGCAGGAAGGAGAACCACCAGCAGTATGTGTGCAACAGAGAGAAATTATGAGAATCACTCCGGGCTGTTCTTGCTCAAGGTTACTACCTCCATCAAGGAACACAGGTCTTCTTAAATAACAGCATAATTATACCATTTATTTGTGTTATCTGTATTCAATCTGTTTATGTATAGAACATCTATTGATGGGTTGCCAGGAAGAGGCTTAATGTTTGTATTTTCATCAGATCAGTTTCAGAGACTGCTTAAAATTCATACTGGAAAATCCATAGACTTCTTGATTTGGGTGCTGGAGATGACGAAGTCATAAAAATCATGAGCCCTCATTTTGAAGAAATTTATACCACTGAGATGTCTGAAACTATTGTAACCGGTTGCTACTAAAGCCAGTACTCTACAGGCAGGTACTAGTGTAAAGAAAAATGGTTTATTTGCAGATGCCGACCATGTGGAAGATGGAGAACTCACGTCTCAAAGCCCAGCTCCTGGAAGAGGGGGGACTCATGTTACAAACCCCATATCCACATTTCACTGGATGCAGGATTTTTTAAGGAGGGAGAGGGGAATAGAATAAAGAGATCAAGGGAGGATGTTGCAAAGTTCTCTATGTGTAAATGAGCACAGTCCTTTCTAATGAGGCCAGTGATGGTTCGGTATCATCCTGGTTTAGTTATCCTGGCTTCACATCACCCTAGCTTCATGTCATCAGTGCACCGTGGATGAAGGTCAGCAAATCTCTTGGGACTGGGATGCCCGAAGGTCGGGGTGTGCATCTTTTGAAGTTAGCTCCTGGGATTCTTATACAAACATGCTGGTCACTACAAGCTACATATTAGTCAGAGTCAGCACTTACAGAAACAATGTCGATACAATGGTGGGATGGGTTACAGTTTCCCACCATTATAATTTTCCACTGTTACATTATGATATGGCAACTTCAGATGATATAGACTGTTTGTTATAAATGAATGGCAGAATACAGGGTTCCAGTATGACGTTATCAGGTGCTTGAGTTTGCTGGACTGCTGTGATCAGCCCCTGACTTTGTTAAGGATATCAGAAGTGTATTGGAGCCAACTAGAGACATGGTCATCCTGACCCTGGTCTTGCCCTTTCATCCTTATGTGGAAAATATAGGTGGTAAGTGAGAGAAATCATCAGAAATTTTGGAAATCAAGGGACAGAACTGGAAAGGACAAGTGAACAGCCTGCCCGACGTCTTCAGGAAAGCGGGTTTTGTTACTGACACTTTCACCAGACTGCCGTACCTGCACCTGTGCGAAGGGCACGTGTAAAATGACTACCATGTCCTAGGTGTCGCTGTCTTTATGCGCCAACGAGAGTAAGCCCATGGAGAGGGTGTGCATTTTCCATTATGTGAAGCGGGAACCTCCTAAATATCCTGTAGGGATTTAAAAAACCAAAATACTAATTATTTCTTTGCAGTGTGTAAAGGAATTTAAAAAAAAAAAACTCTTTGAGGATTTTTATTAGTTCTTACTAATAAAGGTAGGTTTCACTTCAATTACAGAAGATATTTTGTATACTTAATTACAGTGGGGACTCTTCCCCAGTCCAACCAATAGTCATGATTCTGGATGGAAACAATAAAATGGATCATTTTTAAATGAAGACTGGTAATAAAGATAATCATTTAGTTGCAAATACTGGTTATAAGGTATAGCCGCTGGTACTCTTTCATGTTTAGACCTTCTTTCTGTCATTATTCAAGAAAATGTTTTTAATCATGCTAATAAACTTTTTGGGAGATTAAAAAAATTTATAAAATATATATAAATATAAATATAAAATGAGCCATGGCTGGTGTGGCTGAGTATATTGAGTGCCAGCCTGCCAACCAAAGGGTCATCAGTTCGATTCCCAGTCAGGGCACGAGCCTGGGTTGCAGACCAGGTCCCCAATAAGGGGTATGCGAGAGGCAACCACACATTGATGTTTCTCTCCCTCTCTCCCTCCTTTCCCCTCTCTCTATAAATAAATAAAATACTTATTTATAATATTTTACATATAAAAATATTAAAATTATTAAATATTAAATTAAAATATTAAAAAACTTTTATATTATATACAGTGAGAAAAAATCAGTTGAACTTGACCCTAAAGGTGGAGTAGGGGATATGGACTGGAAGGAAGGACTGAAAGAGATATCTGGTGGTGAAGTTTAAATATACCTTGACAGAGATTTTGGCTACACAGATGTAGGCCATGTCAAAATTAGTGAATGGACACTTAACTTATGTGCAATTCATTACAGTACAAAAAGTTTACATCAAAAGGAAAAAAATGTAAGTAAATATTGACATCCAGTAACATTATGTGTTCTGATGTATCTAGAGGAAAATTTACTGATGTCTGCAATTAATTTACTTGAAATATTTCCAAAATACGATGGATTCACAAATGAAAAGAGGAATTGATATTTGTGTGAAAAAGTAAGTTTAGTGAAAGTTAATATTTTATACAGTTATTCACTATGAAATCTGTCAAATTTACCTTATTTTTTTGAAAAATAATAATACAGTGTTATGGTAAGAACTTTAAGTTATTCTATTTGAAACATATGTTTAATAGTGTCCCAATATAAATGATTAGTGTTTTCTAAATTAAGAAACCCTGAAAACATTGGTAGAAAGCTAAATAAGTCAACGGGATAAAGGGATAAAGCTAAAAATCCTCCAAGAATTGAGGAAATGTTGGAAGGAAGGAAGGAAGGAAGGAAGGAAGGAAGGAAGGAAGGAAGGAAGGAAAGAAAGAGAGAAAGAGAGAGAAAGACAAAGACAAAGAAAGAAAGAAAGAAAGAAAGAAAGAAAGAAAGAAAGAAAGAAAGAAAGAAAGAAAGAAAGAAAGAAAGAAAAAGAAAGAAAAAGAAAACGACAGCTATATCCCTCCTAAACTGTGAGGAGAGAAATTAGTATCGTTTACAGCTCCATATACGTGCCATTTGGAAGTTTTATTATAATAGAATGAAAACATGAAACACTGCTTTCGATTTTTCAGTACAATTTCTATAAAAATAAGAAGTAGATGAATCAGGTATCAAACATTTATGAGACCAGTGAACACAATGGTTTAGTTCAAAGCTCTGTAAAAATAAAACTGGTTCACAGGAATCTTGTGAGGTGAAAATTATAAATGCCAAAATAAAAATTCAATACAGTCAGTGTATACCAGGACCATCTTCTTTTTCCCAGAAATTTCATTAGCCCACAGTTTAGAATTTAACATAAAGTATAAGGTGTTATCATCTGGACCGGATTATTAGCCTGTTTTTTGCAGAACGGGTAGGTTGTTATTTAATGTGATTACATGATAAAAAGCCTTGCTCTGCCCTGTAAAAATGTATCAGCAGTCACCACCACAGCAGAATCTATTACATAATTGGAAGCACAAAGTAGTGCTTTTGGAGCTGAGAGGAAGAAATTGAATAGCTGGTTCATCATGCTGTTTCACAAAGCAGGAACCAGGACTGTAGGCAGTAACACACTGACATCGCAGGTCATCCAGGCTGTGTGGCTCTCTGTACCTGAGAGAGCCAGTGGAGCCCAGCTACACGCGGCTGTTTAAGTGCTATTTAATCACCTTAGGAGACGTCTGTACTGTTTTTATCTTGCTCTCTTTTATGCACAAACAGGAGCTCTTAGCACAATCACTGTACTGAATCTCTGCTATAGAGGGTATAAAAGAAAAAGAACTTTGTGATAACCAAAAAAGACATTTTAATACCTATCTAGCACCTAATATAGAGCCAGACACATAGTAGTGACTCAGACAATGTGTGCTGATTAAATAAATGCATGAATGAATTGGCGCATTTTTTTTCAGCACACATTTATGGAATGGATACTATTTGCAAGCGTTTGTGCTGGACTGCAGTCAGGACACAAAAGCTTCATGGTACTAGGTCTCAAGAAATCTATAATTTACCAGGGAATTATTACAAGTATTAGTGCCACAGGCAGAAAATAACAAGAGTTATTTGTGAGAGAAATTTTGAGAGCTACTGGAGGATAGAAGCAGCTAGGCTCATCTTGGAAGTCTGTGAATTCAGTTGCATTTGGAAGGATGGTAAGATAACAATAGAGGGAAAAGAGGTTGAGAAAATTAGGGTATTACAGTTAAATTTATGCAAAAGAATGGGAATGAATGGGCATAAAATATAATTTATAAAAGTTTATCGCTCAATAGGGTTCAATATATTTATAGTCTTATAATGACAAAAACAATAATGAAATACACCATTCCCATCACTTGTAAAAGTTCTCTCATGTTCTATATTAGTATCACATTGTTCCCTGAAACAAAATTAACACAGATGTATTCTTTCATATTTTTAAACATCAGAATTCCAAAATAAGTCTTATGGGAATACAAATGAAGTATTGTCAGAGCTGGCTGCTTCTGAAAGCTCCAGAGGATAATCTGTTGCCTACCTCCTACAGTTTCTAGAGGCTCCCAGTATTTCTTGGCTTGTGAACATATCACTCCAATCTTTTGTTGTCACGTTGGTTCTCCTACTCCCATCACTCCTCCTGTGCTTCTCCTTCTGACTCCTGCACCTGCTCGTTGTGATTACAAAAGGCCACGTGGGTAATCCAGGATAATGTTCATTCCCATCACAAGGTTCTTAATCGCATCTGCAAAATCGCTTTTACCATAGCAAGTAACATGCACAGGTACAGAAGAAGCTTGATGGAGACTTATTTGGGGAGAGTTGCATTACTGAGTTTTGATACCAGTCCTCTGCCCAAAACGCTTGACTCTGGAAATCACTGATCTCTTTTTTATATCACTATAGTTTTGCCTTTTCTAGAAAGTCATGTAAATGGAATCATACAGCATAAGGTAGTTTTTTTGTGTTTGATGTCTTTCTCTTAGCATGATGCTTTTGAGATTCATCCATGGTGTTGAGGCTAACAGTAGCTTTTTTTAATTATTTTTTTTTTATTGTGGTGTAATTACCATTGTATACATATGTGACAATTTGTTTATTCAATCACCAAGTGATTGTCTTTTGAGGTTTTTCCCCTAGGTTTTGACTATTATAAATAAAGCTGTTAGGATATTTTAGGGTAAGTATTGTTTTGAAATGTGTTCTTACTGCTCTTGGTGAAAAACAGGCATTTGTAGAATGCCTTTATAAGAAGCTGTTAAACTACTTTCAGTATGGCTGCGTCGTTTCGCATTTTCAGCAATGAATGATTCAGTTAAGATTGATTGTTTCTAAAACTTATTATTGGTCATTAGTTTTTAGCCATTCTAAATGGTACGTAGTGGTATCTCATTATTCTTTTTATATTTCAGTAATAACTATCTTTGTGTGCCTATTTGCAATTGATATATTATTTTTGCTTAATTTTTTGCCTATTTTATGTTACGGTTTTTATTGTTTTATTGAGTTGAAAGAGTTATTTATGTATTCTGGAATACAGGTCTTTTAATAGGATATGTTTCCAAATATTATTCTCAGTTTGTTGATGCATTTTCATGTCTTTAACAATGAGTTTTGAAATGAGGAGGTTTTTGTGATAAAAGCCAATTTATATTATTTAAATTTTCTGTTTTGTGCTTCTTTTTATCCTTCTCAGAATTACTTGCCTAATTGAAGCTACCATTGATTTTTCTCATATGGTTTCTTTTACAAGTTTAGTAAAGGTGGGTCTTACACTTAGAACTAAAGCTAATCATTGAATATGGTATGAAGTAAAAAAAAAAAAGTTCACTTTTATTTGTATGATCAATTTCAAAGAAAAGGTAGGGAATGGGTATGGAAGCATATAAACAAATGATATAAAATATTCTTTTAAATATACTTTATATTCTGATTAATTTAAAATTTATAAAATAATTGCGAAGATAGTACATAATTCCCCCAAATCCCTTAGCAGTTCACTATATGTAGAAATGCCCAGTCTTCTCCATCTGTGTATCTTTAAATGCAAATGCCACTATCTTTCTGTTTTCAAGTATGACCTTCTCTAATTACTACTTTCTGGTTTTTCTTTCTGCAATTTCTACTTGTCAGATAATGGGACTCCTGTTGTCATTCTTTGTATTTTCTCTTTGACCATTTGTCTCACTTTTTGAGAAATTTCATTGACTTCATCTTTTTTCTTTTACCGAGGTTTTAAAATGATTTCTTCCATTACAGTTTTAATTCCCAAAAGTCTTACCATGAATGCTGTTCGTTCTGCTCCATACATATATCTGCGTTTTAGAGATTTAATGGCTTACGTTTTAATCCTTTTTTTCCTTCTGCATCATTTCCTATACACACATACAGGTGATGTGTATGTAACTTTCATGCTGCTGCTTTCTTAAAAAGCTCATGATCCTTGATTGTCTGTCCATATTTCACAAAAGAAAATAAAGGTTGATTGGCTACTTGGTGTAGGTGGGAGAATTGAGTTAACTTCTGGGTTTTGTTTTAGGAAGAATGTCTAGAGAGCTGAGTGGAGCTTTGGCCAAAGGTAGAGATTTGGGCATTACCATTAAGTTAACTCATTCTAGTCCTGGCTGATGTGGCTCAGTGAATTGAGCACCAGCTTGAGAACCAAAGTGTCACCGGTTGGATTCCCAATCAGGACACATGCCTAGATTGTGGGCCAGGTCCCCAGTAGGGGGCACAAGAAGCAACCACACATTGATGTTTCTCTCCCTCTCATTCTCCCTCCCTTCCCCTCTGTCTAAAAATAAAATATATTTTTTTTAAAGTTAATTCTAGGACTTTCTGTGAATGATGCCATGGTGCATGTGGTGTGGAAAATCATCCTTATAAGACTTTCAAATAACCCCTGTTCCCACACCTCCATTATGATCTGCCATTCCTGGCATTTCTAAGTCCTAATTTTACTTTCCTGTGTAAAAGAACTATTTCTTGTCCATACTCACCTCTGGAAGCAAATTAGGCTATAGTTTATTCTTCCACATTTTAACTTGTACTCTTGCACAGTTATACTCTTATTGAACTGTCACATTTTCTAATAATTTTCTAATATCGCCTTTCTTATTCTCATCATTATTATAGTTTTATTTAATTTGATTTTTTACCACTTGATTTTGATTTCAGGAGGGAAGAAATATTTTTTTCCATAAGTCTATTGTCAATTAATGAGAATAAATGTTGTTCTGATGACTAAAACAATCTGAAATTATAGGTTATGACTGACAAGTTAAACTCATATCGGTATGAGTATCTAATTTATATCTTTATTGTATACATTCTGGAAATTCAGACTCACATTTAAGTTTTTGGAAGTGATAAGATTTTTATCATGTATATTGTCCTTTTAAGTAATTAAAAAATTAATTATTGAAAGTTAAACCTTCTATTCAGAATGTTCAATAAAAATACTAACAATACTGTTATAAAGTGATTTACAAATGATACATAACAATTTCTTAAATTACTTTCCAAAAATGGAAAAATCCAATAATGCAAAACTTACATAAGAATTACATATCATCATGCTACCTGTTCCACATACACGCATTCATGCACGCTTGACCATCACGCAGTGATGGAGGTGGAATCACTGAGCCTTGAGTGCACTTACACCTTTAACTGCATGTGGGACATGTGTGCTCTGTGACTGTGGCATTTGCATGTGAATGCAAATGTGAAAATTGCATAAGCTCATAGGCAGACATGTTACTGCAAGAAAAGAAATTACACACTTATAAAATTTCAAATTTAACCCCAAAGATAGTAAGAAAAAGTTTTATTCTGATGATAACCATTCAAAGACTGTATCAGACAGGATGAAACAGTGTATTAGTGCTGTATAATCTGCTAAAATGTAGTATTATATGCATTTGATTGCTTTTCAAACATTTTTTAAAACTTAAATCATACCAAATATTTGAAACAACTCTATAATTTTAGATGCCCCGGATTATAGCTCATAAATTACTGATCTAAAATGAACTCTAAAGCCTCTTGAAATAATAAACATATGGTTCTCCAAAAAATATACACTTGAATGTTCATATTCAAAAAATTGTTCAGCAAGTTTTGTTCAATATTTCCTAATATTTAAGAGGATCGCAGGACAAATCCATTAGAATGTTAAATTTAGAAGGAAAGGGCTACAAATATGTAACAAATTATGAAATGCTAAATGTATTTTGGTGGGATATAATCCATGAATACCTTACTTAAGATTTGGTAGTTTCATGTACTAGAAGTCAGTTTCAAAGTAATGTACACAAAATTGTAAATCTCATTTAGAAAAGTCATCTTCACCGCACCCCCCAGGACTGTATGTCAGAGTCTGGCTTTATGAGGGTCTAACAGAACTAGGAGTTACCAGATGGAATCAGGGGGTGTTGCAGCTTCTCTCTCAATTTTGCACTCTCTGAATTCATCTGATTTCTTGCCTCTGCATGCCTGTTCCAGTTTGTAGCCCATTTTCCCTGCTTCTCTATGAATATGGCAGAAGTTGTATCCACCTCCTGTACCCACCACCAACTTTCCCCACCCCTGCTCCACACACCTCATTCCTTAGTTATCACATCTGGTTTTTAGCCCATCCATGGGCAGACAAGCTGAGTAGCCCCTCTGCTGACAGGTGTCCTTCCCTCTTTCCTTCAACGCTGCAGAGTCACAGACTATGAAAATGCTGCTGAGGCTACACTGGGGAGTGTCAGGATATGGCTGATAAGTGAGCAGTGAGTAGTTGTAGATCTCAGGGAAAGGCAAACACACTGTTTATCATAGAATGTGTTCCTCTAACAGAAATAAGTAGTCCTGGGAAGGTCAATTCACTATTTAATTATTAACAAGTAAATTAATAACTTCTTACTCTTTTATAGGAATTGAGTTAGCATTGCTTAGTTGGCACTTCAAGAGGCTTTCCAAAATACTAACAAGTTATTTTAGGCTTAAGTGCTTTGAAAAAATTTCTCTAATGTTACATTGTTCTGTTATTTTGAATAAATCATCAGAGTTTGACTGGTTATTTTGAATGTTTGAGTTTACATATTAAATGAAGTTGAATTCAAGTTAAAACAATAACAAATCAAGAGTGAACCACTCGCTTACTTTCCAGCTGATAGAAGTAATTACCAAAGTTGTTTTAGGGGGAGCGTTTGATAGTGTTAGTAACTCTCTTATAACATAGTTAACACTCTAGGAAAAGAACAGCACAGAGATGAAATTAGCATGCTAATTCTCTTCAGTGTGAGGACTGAGGGTTTTAGGTGGGGCTTAATAGAAGTCAGCCTGCAGGTAGTTATGAGACTGGAGAAATAACACCTTGTGTTGGTGTGACGTTACAGAATCCAAAACAACACTTGAACAACTGCGATTATGGACTTTAAGATTACCAGATGAATAAATAAAAAGTATAAGTCTGGAGTTTCCTTTTTCGATATAGATATTTGACTGCTAGACTCTAGTTTAAATAATATACAAGGTTTCATTAAATTATCCATATGCATAGAGAATATGAAGGAATCACCTCAATAGAATGTCTGAAAATTATTTTTCAAGTAAGCTAATCATACATGGATCAACTTTCAGTCAAGGCTTACTATCTAGAGACACAGTCATATATTGTAGGTATAAAGTTGGCATTTCAAGAGTTGATCAATGCATACTGCTTTAATACTCTTTCTCTGCTTAAAGGGACAAGAAGTTCTTAATTTCAATGTCAAAGCTTTTATTTTAGAGTTCACATTAGAGTTTTTTACTAAAAGGCTATTGACTAATTTCAGTATAAACTATTAGGATACCTTACTTTTAAAAAGTGGATATAGTTGAATGCCAAAAAGGCCATTAGCAGAGGGAGAGTGTGCACTGGAGACATTTCTCCTGTGCTCTCCTCAGTGATGTCCTCCATTATTTTAGGGGAACATTTCTCCCTCATTTGAGCCATTAACACTTTTATGCACGTTTTTAACGTACTGCAACAGGCAACACTCTTCCACGCTATGCAATTGTGATTTGGTAATATATTTCCTTCTGGAAGTGCTGCTTTTTTACCTTTGACACAACACACCTAGTGTACTGTGCCAGGAAGTGAAGCTCATCAAAGATTTCATAGTTGGGTCAGTGAATAAATGAATGAGTACCAATTACACCACCAGAAAGAGCAGTTACAATAGCAAAATATCGTCGTATGTAACTAAAATGCAATAAGGAGTAATAGCAAAACCGGAAACATGTGCATTGTGAAATCATTTTTGGGACTTCTTTTTTTGCATGACTGCACTGAATCAAATTCAGTATCATCAATCCCCATCCAAATTCCATCCTAGGAGCTCCCCGCTGCTTGGTGGCAGCAGCCGGCCGCCCGGAGCGACACGTAGTGTTGCCTGCGGCTCCTGCAGCAACAGGCGTGGGAGCACCAATAGGCCTCTCCTTTCTCTAAGCTTTTTTCTTTTTCTTTTTTCTTTTTTTTTTCCCCAAGCTTTATAATGTTTGAGACACATATGAGATGAAAGTATAAACTACATCAAAATGACCTCTATTGTATTTAAGTCATTGTTCGGCTTGACTTCGTTTAGTTCATGAACCTCTTTAAAAGGCACCAGACAGCAGTCTTGCCTTGGCATGATTAAGCAAAGGGTACAAGATTGTACAGCTGATCAGAAAGTAGAGCTGGGATTAGAACACATGTCTGTGACCTCGATTGTTCTGCAATGTAGATTCCAGCTATAGCACCTACCCTAAATGAAAGTGGCTTTAAAGGGAAAGAGGTCATAGGCAGGGAAGAAGGAAAGGAGACCCCCTCTGTTTTCATTGAAACCTTCAGTGAAAGTCTCCTTCACCTACTTGGAAGTTTTCGTGTAGGGCCTGTGGATTGGAGGAAGTTAGACGAGCTTGAGCAGCACGGTCCCTGGATTGCGGACGTTGTAACAGTAGCTAATCATAGAGCAAGTGCTAGGTGACTGGCTGCTCCACAAACAAGCAGCATATAAGCAGGTTAATAGTTTCATAGGCAGTTAGCAAGGAAATATTTAGTGAAATCTTCAGTTAAACCCATCACTAGCTTCCTGAAATGATGAGTTTTTCAGGTTTTACATGTGTATGGGTGAGGTGCGTAGGAAGAGCCAGGAATTCTCAGTCCACACTCTTACTCTTTTCTTTGTTTTAATTAAACTTCTTAATAAAACAGTGAACATAGCTAATATTTCAGAGAGGCCTAAGATTTCCTAGAGGAATGTAACATGCATATGACTCCACTCAACCAATGGAAGGGAATTCCATGAAAATTTTCAGGAATGATTGCGCTGTATAATCAAAGCAAATGTCGACACATGAAATCTGAATGCAAGAGGAATTTAAATTTACTAGGGAGGCTAAGATATTTGTAAAAAACCACTGCAATGCAAAGCATTTAAATTAGAAAATTAAATTACCATTATAGCCAGAATAAATATTTTTAGTAATAAGGAAAAAAAGTTAATGAAATGAAAATTGAGTTGTTCAAGGTTAGGGAAGCAAAACTGATTATTAAGGCATTTTAGCACCATCATGATTAGTAGGATGACTTGGTTTTGCACCAAGACCGATCTGAACTTACAGAAATTAAAATTGCAGTCTCCTAATAAGACAGAAAATATCAGATGAGAAATGAGCAATTATCAGTCAATTAGGTAGAGTCTAATGTTTACCTAAAAAGTACATGCTTTAATCCAGTGCAGGGGCGTTTTGCTAGGCAATAATGTTTGGAGGCATCGAAAAGCACCCATTTTAAAAAGTTGTGCCTTGACAGATAGACATCAAACTGAAAATCATGGATGTAAATTTCCATTGTTTGAATATCTACCTGCTCCTTAGCATAAGATAAAAACAAGGACTATTTGTGACATGTTGTCTTTGTTGTATAAGCAATAACTCTCTAATATTTGCTTACTAAATTCATGATACGGATTGTGTTCATAAATGTATATGTGTAGGGGAGGTTGCCTGTATTGTTAAAAATTATTAAATACAAGAATTTAGGTGATGTAATCAAACTTTAACACTTGATAAAGCACATAGTCTCCATTTAGAGAGCTGTAAAATGGGTGGAAGTTTGAAAACTTTCACAGGGAAAAGAATAAAGAATAAGGTAGAGGAAATGGAAATATCTGATTGACAGGGGCCTGCTTTGTTTGAGATGAGAAGAAATAAGGAAATGAGTATAGACCCTAGAGTTGGCTTGGCATTTGGGGATTAGCTGACTGGATATATTGTGTTTCTGGTCTAGCAGAGTATTTACAAGGACACAAATGTTATCTTAAATTTCAATTTGCTGATATAGCATCCTGGGCAGGTGCTGCTTCACCTTGGGTCTAGAAAATTAATTGCAATGGTATCCACATACAGCAACTTAGTGTACGCTTTCTAAACAAAACTTGTCCTAAAAATTAAGTTCTAAGCACCAAAAGTCATTTCATCTTTTTCCACTTCTAAGAGTGCATACTTAAACATAGTTATAATCTGCAGAATGACAAAATATTCAGTTTAGATCTCTGCCACTGTATTAGTGTCCTATTGCTGCAAAACAGATTACCACAAAATCAGTAGTTTAAAACAAACTAATTCATTATCTCACATTTTGTAGATGAGATTTGGGTTTCACAAAGCTAAAATCAAGGTTTTGCCAAGTTCTGTGTTTCTTTCTGGAGGCTCTGGGGTGAGTCTGCTTCCAAGCAGAATTAAATTCCATGCAGTTTTAGGACATTCAGTTTGTGAGTTGTTAGGGGTCATTCTTATCTTCTCGCGGTTTCCCTCGTTCCTTGGCTCAGGGCTCCTTCCTCCACCTTCAATCCAGTCAGGATGAATGGAGACCTCCTCCCCTCTGACTCACCTCTCCTCTGCCATATCTCTCTGCTTCCAGTGGAGAAATTTCTCTGCTTTTAAAATTCAAGTGATATGATTTGGCCCACCTGGATAATCCAGGATGTTCTCCCTATTTTGAAGTTAGCTGACTGGTAACCCAATTCACCAGCAAAATCCTTTCCCCAGTAGCACCTACACTGATGTTTGAATCAACCAGGGGACAGAAATCTTGCTGAAACCCTCTTGTAATTTTTCCTGCCACAGTCATTGTCATGGATTTCATGATTTTAAAAACTAAATTTAAGATATAATTTAAATGCCACCACAATTCATTGTGCTGATACACTTAAAAAAGAAACTACTTCAACATAAGCTGATTATGAATAATCTTTTCCCTGTGAAGAAGTAATCATTTCTGAAACTTATCTTGTCAATATTTGGAAATCATTACCTTTATAAATAGTGAAATCCCATTTGGGCCCGTGCACTTGTAAGAAAATAATCTATTTTCCTAATTCTACCTCATGAAAATAGTATTTAAGCAATCAGGTGTAAAGTTCCTCTTTTTTATTCTCTCTACTGTCTTGGCTAAATATACATCAACTTTAAACTTTTCCCAGTCTGCAGAGTTTACAAAAATTCAGTACTTTAGTATATAATTTTTATCACACCTATTATTTCACCTAAATTCTTCATTCTAAACCTCAAAATGTTAAATGATTTGTCCAAGGTCAAATGACTGCTGCCTAAAGCCAACTCTTGCATTTACTTACATTTGAAAATATTTCTTAGTGTAGTTCACTTGTTACTCAACATAGAAAATATAGTTTTATTCTTTAATATTCACCAACTAACAGCATAATTTAGTTAGTCTTATTATTTTTAGAAGTTTTTTTTAAGACTTCTAATATTACCATCCTACTTGCTTACGGTTACCTCATTCCCAGGCTTGGATAATGCTCAAACTTATTGTGTATACCTTTTTTATTCCGTCATCAAGGTTACTAAAACATTCAGCACTGAATCATACTAAATCTGACAGTGCTCAATCAGTAATTCCGCGAGTGACCTTGTGCCTAGTAATACAACCTACTAAAGTGACAGGTATACTATGTTTTACTCCAGCTTCTCATGAGTTACACAAGACCAAAAAAATGAATCTTGTAGATGTAGTTTTATCAAATGTTTCTTTCTCTTGAAATCCCAAACTTGTTTTTAAATATTTTAACTAGAAAGTGTTGTATGAGCTTTGTCTATGTAGCTGCATTTGTTACATTTATATGAATCTTTAAAAAAATAATTACATGTTTATGATCTTTTCAGTATTCTTCAGACACCTTTAGCTTTTATATACCACTAACTTATTTTAGATATTACAAACTTGTGTACTCAATTTTTTGTAATTTTTATTGTTCTTTTAAAATAAGATCATGCTATTTTATATCCTTTTGTAGTTTGTTCATCCATTTATTTAGTATTTATTGGGTAACTATTTTGTACTGTTAAGTGTTGGGGCTGCACAATGAAAAAGGTGAAATTCTTGCTTTTGTGGTGTTTTATTCTAATGGGGAGACAAAATAAATAAGGAACAGATAAAAATACTTTTGGTTTCAGAGGGTTTAAGTGCTATAAACAAAACAAAGCAGAGTAAACAGAGAGAACAAAGAGAGAGGTGTATCGTTTTACTTCAGAAGTGGGGAGGAGGTGGCAGGAGGCCTGAATGATATGAATCTGAGTCAGGAGATGAGGTGGGGGAAGGGCTTTGCAGGCAAAGGTCAGCAGGTATGAGTCCCTGAAGTGGGGATGAGCTTGGAGGCATGAAGCACGAGCAGCTGGGAAAGTGATAGAATGCTAAGAAATGAGCAGGCCCACCAATAATGTTTCAGCTCGAGGGCTAGAATCCAAGCGATACTTAAAAATTGTATGTCTAAAAATTTAAAAGTTGTAAATCAAGCTATACTCTTGGCCTGGCCAACATTCCCACTTCATGACCTAGAAGTTAGGGAGGACCTGTTCTTGCCTCTTTGACCAGACCTGCCACCTGCAAGCCTGATTGAGGGCACTGGTCTACCAAGCACTGGGCGAGGAGAACCTGGGCCCAAACCCAGGACTCCTGGAGGGTGATTGGATCCTCCTGAACCCAAGTTAGTGCCTGAGCTGTGTCAATTCCACAGAGAGCTGAACTAGGGCACGTTTTGCTCCCTGTGCCCAATTTTCCTGATTTGAGATTTCCAGGCTGATCGAAAGTCTTCCAAAATTACCCCACCCCAAAGGAAGCAGCACAGTAATCTGGAGTATCTTGTGGAAGATATGGGAGACTCCAACTTTACACATAGGTAGGCATTCTTTTCCTCAGTCCTATTCCTCATGTGGTATGTCCTCTCCTCTAATTCTTGTTTGACAGTCAGTGAACTTCCAAAAATTGAAGAAACATTGTGTTTTACTATTTGTGAAATACCTTCCTTGCTAATGTTCAGGAGGGCCCAAGGCAGTAATGAAGATAAGGGTTGAGACGTCCTCAGGGCCATGCCTGGTAGTCAATTCTGAAGCTGCACTGGAAACTCAGATGTTAATTTCCATGTGATAGGAAGTGTTCGGAGAGTGGAATCTAGATTTAGATCGAAAGTGTGTGATAGGATTCCTCCAGTCAAAATGTTTCTCATTATGATTGACAAATTGCACATTTCTTCTCTAAATATCTCGAATTCATAGAGTAAGGTTTGCACTGCATTTTTGGTGATTATAGGTTGTGAACTCTTACGTCGGACTGTATCTATGGGAATACTGTGGAACTTCTTAATGACATTTTACACATTTGTCAGTAGTTTTTATTTTGAAACAATCTTAAGCTGAAAAAGAATATTAGAAATGTGGTACAAATAAATTATTTTTTTTCTAACCATGTTAGAGTAGGTTGTTAAAATCAAACTCCACCAATTCCAAATACTTTATTATTTCCTACAAACAAGAATACTGTCTTAATCACAAAATAGCTATCAAACTCAGGGGAGAACGGGAGGGAAAAGGGGACAGAGGACAGAGGAGATGGGAGAGAGAAGGGAGAAAGAGGGGTCTTTATGGAGTCAATACCAAAGAGCAGAACTAACTATGTTTTATTCAAAACTCTTAAAATCACTACATATTTGGGACATGAAGTCCCCTTGACTTTTCCTTAAAATCATTTTCCTTTAACTCCAGATTGTCAATGAAGTCCTGGATTTTCTATTTCAAAAAATATATTGAATCAGCTCCTCTCCAGTTCTCACCTGCCACCACTTAGCCTAACCACCATCATCACTTGCCACTTTACTGATCCTCCTAATTCTGATTCCAATTTTAACAACTTCAATCTATTCTCCACATATTAGGCAGCTTAATAAAAATATTTCACATTATGTCATCTCCTTAAACTTAAACTTCTTCAGCTTCTTCCCACTATCCTCAGAATAAATTTAAAACTCCACCGTGGACAGTCAATTATTACATGAAAGGCCTGCCCACTCCTCAGTGCCATTCCCTGCCATTTCCCCATAGCCCCCAGCAATTCAGCCACATGGACTTCCTGTCAGCTTTTAGTGTTTTCCAAACTTTCCATAGTACAGAAATTGTCACATATTCTACTTCTTTTTCTGACCCTCTCCCTATCCAACACGGATACACATACCAGTTCTCATCACTTTCATGACTAATTTCTTTACATACTTCTGGGTCTTTTTCTATATATGATACTCTCTGAGAGGTCTTTAATCTTATTAGTCTTTCCCTTGGTTATTTAGTCATTCTCTATCTCTGCTTTCAGTGTTTTCTTCATAACACATGTCACAAACACATGTACACATTATGTGATTTATTTATTGTCTGCTTCTCATAGAGGGATAAGCTGGCAAAAGGTACAATCCATGTGTATTTCGTTAGTAAACAAATACCTGGTACCACACAATTGGTAGTTAATAATTGGTTGCTTAGGGAGGGAAAGAGAGTTTTAAAAGTCAGACTCTACTAGGTGTAATGGGAGCTGAAAGAAAACTATAAATGGCTATTTGATAAGACTTAGTTGCTACTACAGATGGAAAAGAAATAGAAGTATGTATGTATTTATTTACTTATTTAATACATTTTCAATGGTCATTTATTAAACCCTTTCTGACAATGTATAAAGCATGTTAATAAGTAAATTTGAGCCTCTGTCTGTTAGTATCTCACAAATAGTTATGTTCTGAGACAAAAAATATTAAAAATACTTATCAGAAATAGAAAAGTTCACACGTCTACCTCTGGATTTATATTTTTTGAGGTTTGAAATCTGAAGTCCAGATATGGATAAAAATCACTGATATTAATCTGCATAAAAGGAATAAGAATAAAATATTATGGATGACTAATATTTATTAATCAGGAGGATCCATCAAGCAAAAGGAATTATGACATTATATACATATGTATTTGCACGTATACCTAGTAACGAGATACATGAGTCATGATTAGTGATTAAAATAACAAAAGTGGCTCCAGTTAACTTCAAAAGAAAATAAATTATTGAAAGATTATTTAATGGCTAGTCTAAATGATTAGAAATCTGGAGAACCTGGCTTAGAAAATTAAGAAGATCCCTGGCTGGTGTGGCTCAGTGGATTGAGTGCTGGCCTGTGAACCAAAGGGTTGTGGTTCGACTCTCACGGCACACGCCTGGGTTGCAGGCCAGGTCCCCAGTAGGGGGCACATGAGAGGCAACCACACATTGATGTTTCTCTCCCGCTGTCTCTCTCCCTTTCCCTCTCTCTAAAAATAAATAAATACAATCTTAAAAAAAAACACAAGAAAATTGAGAAGAATTGAATGAGCCTAAGTCCTTGGGAGCAAGACAGGGTCCTGGAGCAAAGATGTGAGGCCGTTGCTACTGGCGGGCCTGCCCCTGGTCCCTCCGCCTGCAGCACCAGCCTGAGCTGAGGCTCCGCCTCAGGTCCCTAGGGACGTCTCTGGGCTCTTGTTCAGTTTTTCAAGATTTAATCTCTTAGGCTGGTTCTTTTTGGATATGTATGCCTGCTCCCCTTCTAACTGCTCAGGTAAAGGTAAGGGGTAGTAGATTTTTATCAGACAGGCAACAGCGATACAATGAGTGCTTTCTCAAAAACATAAAGAGTGTGTAGACACTGGTAATCTTCAATGACAGTTGTTCACTGCACTCATGACAGCATGATTTCTGCATTTTTGAACAGTAAAATTTGAATGTCTGAGTCACATAGTTGCATTGGCTCTGATTAGTTTCCTGTGAGGATGGGAATTTGCAACAGTACGTACTGAGTGTGGGCCCTCACCATTAAGTTTGCAAAACTGCAGCTGTCAGGATACCAGTTTCTTGGGCTTGTATTGCCTTCTCCTTCCCATGGGCACCCAGAGCGATATGTTTGCTAATCTTACACTTTACTTTCTTCAGTAAATATGCAGAGTAGCTACCATATACCTAATTCTTAAAATTCCCTAGTTGGTGAAGGTCACTTGTCGATGATTAGTTTTCTAAAGTACTAATTGTTCATAGTACGAAAGAGCAAAGGCCCTGTGGAAATAATAGCTGAAGTTGGACGCATGGGTCTAGCTTTTATGACAGCCAAATGGATAGGAAAGATTATAATGGTACCTAAGCATCTGTTAAAACTAACTGTATCAATGATCTGTGAATCAAGCCATGCTTTTATAATGGACTATTACCACTTCAGAGGCATAATTATGGACTATAAGGTCAAACATTTACTTTTTAAAAGAGCCACTAAGGATAAAATTATATATTGCTCTATAGCATTTTAAGATGTTATCAAGTAGAACCATATCCCTTCAAATATAAAAATAAACAGAAGAGTGATGACTCAAAAGGTATTTACCATGTGGTACTCATCTACAGATGAAAGAAGGTACAATTATAATAGGATTTGCAGTTTGCAAATATGGCTTCTAAATAAAGTGTAGCAATTAGTTTCAGGTCTGAATGAACCACATAATAGGCATAAACCAGATAAATTCTCTTTTATCCTGGAGTCCTCTTCAGGGGATATCTATCAATGGGGATCTGTGACAATGGACACACTGCAGTGGCTCATGAATCTTATCTGCTTAATATAGTAGGCAATGAAGTCAGAGATCGATAAAAAGATTAATGGTTTTAATTACCCCTATGTAACCAGTTGTGGATAAAATTTTACTTGCTACTTTTACTGAGGGTAACACACCACAGTCAACTTTCCAGGAAAGCTAATTTGACTTTCTGTTTGGAAAATTGCTCATTGACAATCCTGTAATGAGTCTGCTCTGTGTGTGACTGAATGCTGAGCATGCTTCCACTTGCTAAAATCAGGGGGAAAAAGGCCATAAAACTGATGAATGACACATAAACAATTTCCTTGTGAAAAATACTAGGAAGAAAGACAATTTCCAGACAAAAGTTTCTCTGCTCGAGCTATATGGAGCAAGCAAATGAGTACCAAATGAATGTTGTATTAATGGAGCTGCATGAACAATGCTAATAAATACTGACAGACACCTTCTGAGGATTTACGGAGTAACTGACAAATGAAATTACTTTCTGTTTGACAAAAGAAGGACAAAAAACCCAACTTCAGACTGTATAATTTGTTTATGATTATTGATGCTCGAAGAGAATACTACTTCATGGTATGTGTATGTATTTGTAAATACATATTCAAAAATAAGTGGGTCTCTTGAAACCTATATGACCCTATTAACCAACGTCATGCCAATAAATTTAATAAAAATAAAATTAAAGGCTTCTAGCAGTTCTTTTTAAAGTATACCCTGTTGTGTCATCAGCTTTATCATAATAATGTCTGGGTTAGCACTTCTATACCAAGAATCAAGGTAATACATTGCATGGAAGATCTATCAAGGGAGAATGAGTAGGACCATAGGTATAGTATTTTGTTTTTATTTTAGTTTAGTTTAGTTTAGTGTTACTTGAAGGGTAGATGTTACTATGGTTTTATAAAGAAGTTACCTTAAAATTTTTCATCTTACCACATCTGCCTGTGTAATTTGTATTAGATGTCCTTTTCTCAATTAAGTTCATAGTTACATTATAGTTCACCTACAGTGTGGTGCATCCACCACCAGCTCAGGGTCGTCTGCAAAAGCTGGTTCTGGTACAGACGGTGGGTCTCCCTTCAGCCCGGTGAGTCCAGTACCAGTTCAGGTTTTTCTGTGGGAGCTGGTGCACAGTAAGGTGATATTTCCCCCTTCATGACGGTGCATTCAGGGCCTGCACAGGATGCTCTGCAGAAACCAGTGCAGGCGTAGGTGACGGCTCAGGCTTTAGCGGTGATGTTTTTATTACCAGCCCAGGATCTTCTGCTGCAGTTGGTGCAGGTCCAGATGGTGGCTTCTTCGAAGGAGGCCTTTTCCAGCAGTGTCTGGGTCCTGAAGAGTCCTTAGTGCCCACACTGTCCCCAAGCTTGTGCTGACCCTAGCTAGTGGCATTGTTGCAGAGAGCGAAACCAGGGAAGACTCACACGACACCGGGAGTCACGAAGGGAAAGTTTATTTACGCATGCGGGCCCAGTGGAGTACCCTCTCAAAGCCTGGGCCCGGAACAATAGCTCCGCACTCCTTTTATGTTGGGCCAAATGCGGAGGGTCTTGGGAGGTGTGACATAGATTTGGCCAGAAGGGTTTTACAGAGACGGGAGAGAAGCATTTACAGCATTAGTCAGGGCAAATGGCATTTCATCTTTGATATCTCAGCCTTGATGTCCTCTACAGCATGAGGCATCTGCCCCTCACCCGTGGAGATGAAGTGAGTGTTGCTGCCCATCTGCTTTTTGCCAATCTCCTGGGTGAAGCCCCGCAATGATAGTGACCAGCAGCTGGTCCCAGGGCACCAGAACCCTGCGCAACCCTGGCTACTGCTACTTCTGCCCACTTGACCTTCTGTTCTCATATCAGGCATAGACCTTTGCCTGCACTGACCTCCACATGGGTAATATGAAATTTACCTCCAGGGCTTGGGATAAACCTCAGGCAGAATGGCACTGCTCCATACGTGATGTTCACCCAGACAGCCCTAACCCATGATGTGAACATGGCTGACCCCTTCTCACACACATACACTTCTGATCCCCCCTTAGCCTGCTTCTACTTGAGGAAGGCCCTCCCCACATGAATTACCCCACACACACACACACACACACACACACACACACGTGGAGGATATATAAGGCTGCCCAGGTAGGATCAGAGTGGTGGCTTGGCCTGAACTGGGCTACCTTGGGCCTCTCTGTGTTTACTTTTGGGTCCTTCTGGGAAAAGTGCCAGAGGCATCTGGGTTGAGACCTGACCCTGTGTCTACAGTGTAGGAACAGACTATAAGTGCAGGATTTCTTCAGACCACAGTGTCAAGACCTGGGGAAATAGCAAGACAATGTGTTATTCTCTCCAGCATTCCCAGCCAAGTGAGCTGGACAGAACCTACTCTAGCATACGGCTGCTGTTGGTTACCAGGGTTCCAAGTTCTGCTGGGATCTGTCATCAGGAAGCAAGGTCACTGCCTGGGGTCTTCTATGAGGTTGTCCAAAGAGTCTGTTTAGCTTCATTCACAAAATAAAAGACACCTTTTTTATTTTTACCAATAATTTTATTGATTTGGATATTTTGAGTATGTCGACTACCTACGCTATTGGCTTCTAGTGGGTAGAGGCCGGGGTGCTGCAAAACACCTTCCAATGCATAAGACAGCCCCACAGCAAAAAATGATTTGGCAAAAATGTCAATAGTTCCAAGAACCTTTACAAACCATTTTTGACATGTCGGCTCAGCCACAGCACCTTCTCCATACACTGTACAAATCTTTTGTTGTGCTTCAGTTGTGTTTTTATCTTTCTCAAAGTAATAAAACATAATATAACAAATATGTTATGTATTTTCCTCCATCTTCAATATTAAAATGGCTGCATGAAAATTCAGGAATTTTGGTAAGGTTTTTAAAAATACATGCTGATATGACAGCTGTTACAAAACAATCTAACAAAATTGTTTTGAATGAAGTTAAAGAGACTGAAACACTACTAGAGTCATTAAACAGAAAAAAACTAAATGAACATTTTGGTCAACCTAGTACCTGGCTTCCTCCTCAGAAAAGAGCTCCAGGGACCTTTCTGGGCTTTCAACTGCCTATTCTTCACCCCATACTATATACAGCCACACCATAGTTGTTCATACACTGTTACACCAACAAAGTCCACACAAGCCCTACAGATGCCAGGTTGTAGCCAGAGCCCCAGCTGTGAGGACACAGAGCTGGGTTCACACCCAGCTCTTCCTGATTTTAAAAATTTATTGTGGTGACATTGGTTAATAAAATATGTTTTGAGAGTAAAATGCCATGATATATTATCTGTGTATTGCATTGTGTGTTTATAACTCAAAGTCTAGTCTCCTTCCATCACCAAATATTTTATCCCCTTATACTGTCTTAACCTCCCCTAATGCCCTTTTCCCTTTGGTAACCAC
Organism: Mormoops blainvillei; assembly: GCA_004026545.1. Taxonomy (NCBI): domain Eukaryota; kingdom Metazoa; phylum Chordata; class Mammalia; order Chiroptera; family Mormoopidae; genus Mormoops; species Mormoops blainvillei. The sequence goes on from PVJD01013185.1 coordinate 31,173, forward strand.
CATAGAGTTGTCTATAAGTCTTTTTGTTTTGTCTTGTTTGTTTTTTGCTTTCAATGTTATATCCTATATATAAATGAAATCATGCATTTTTGGGGCCCTTTTTCATCTGACTTATTTTGCTTAACATGATACATTCAGGATCCACCCATGTTGTGGCAAATGGCAGTATTTCATCTTCTCTTATGACTGAGTATCATTCCATTGTATATATGTACTACATTTTCTTTATCTAACATTTATCAAAGGACACTGAGGTTGTTTCTATGTTTTGGCTACTGTGGATAATGCTGCAATGAGCATAGGGGTACATATATCTTTATGACTTAATATTTTCAAGTATTTTGGGTAGACACCAAGAAAAGGAATTGCTGGGTCATATGGTAGATCTTTTCTTCACTTTTTGAGGACCCTCCATACTGTTTTCCATAGTGGCTGTACCAGTTTACATTCCCACTAGCAGTGTATAAAGGTGACTTTTTCTCCATACCCTCACTAACACTTGTTATTATTGTCTTGTTGATAATAGCCATTCTAACAGGTGTAAGTCAGTATCATTTCAATTCACATCTTTATTTCTATTAGAATGTTTCTGTTATAAATTAATATATGATCATTATAAGTAGTGATTTTTAACATTGTGAATGGAGACAGCCCTCTAAAATTAAATCATTATGTAGGATCCTCTGAGAAACAGATGTAAAGATGGAATGGAATGTGCAAGGATTTTATTAATGAAATGCTTGTGTGAGAGAAAATATGGAGAAAGTTGGACAAGGCCAGAAGAATTCTCAGACTATAAATTTGAGCTTCAGTAAAAGACAGAGGGAGAGAAAATTGGATGTGAGGGTTTAAAGGTGGTGTGACAAAGCTGTCAGCAAGTTCTGAAGCCATATTTATCTCAGACTAGCCATGTACTTTCCAGAAATGTCCCTGCTTTATCACTCTGCTGCATTTAGTTTTTGGGTGGAAGAAGACTGGTTTCAGATCCACCCTATGAACTTGAAAGCTCTATCCCATACCTTAAAATAAGAAAATGCTTGTGGGTAGTGGGGGAAGAGACTAAAAGTGGGGCAAGAACCTAGCAAGAGGTATTGTTCCCTCTCTGACCCCTCCCTCACTTGTAGCACCACAATGAGCGAAGAGGGTTGCCCCACCCTGGTGAATACCTAAGGTTCTGCCCCTTACAGTGTAACAGGTGTGCTGAGAGCAAAGAAATATGGCCCAAATGAAAGAACAGATCAGAACTCCAGGAAAAGAACTGAGCAACGAAGAGACTGCCAACCTATCAGATGTGGAGTTCAAAATATTAGTAATCAGGATGCTTATAGAAATGATTGAGGATGGCTGCAAAATAAAGGAAAAAGTGAAGGCTATGCAAAGTAAAATAAAGTAAAATATATAGGGAAACAATAGTGAAGGGAAGGAAACTGGGACTCAAATCAACAATTTGGAGCAGATAGAAGAAATAAACATTCAACCAGAACAGAATGAAGAAACAAGAATTCAGAAAAATGAGGAGAGACTTAGGAACATCCGGGACAACTTTAAATGTTCCAACATCTGAATCATAGGGGAGCCAGAAGGAGAAGAGAAAGAGCAAGGAATTGAAAACTTATTAGAACAAATAATGAAGGAGAAATTACCCAATCTGGCAAAGGAAATGGACTTCCAAGAAGTCGAGAAAGTTCAGAGAGTCCCAAAGAAGTTGGACCCAGGGAAGCATACACCAAGGCACATCATAATTATATTACCCAAGATAAAAGATAAGGAGAGAATCTTAAAAGCAGCAAGAGAGACAGAGACAGTACCTACAAAGGAATTCCCATAGGACTACCAGCTGATTTCTCAAAAGAAAGCTTATAGGCAAGAAGGGGCTGGAAAGAAGTATTCAAAGTTATGAAAGACAAGGACCTACATCCAAGATTACTCTATCCGGCAAAGCTATTATTTAGAATGGAAGGGCAGGTAAAGTGCTTCCCAGATAAGGTAAAGTTAAAGGAAGTCATCATCATCAAGTCCTTATTATATGAAATGTTAAAGGAACTTATCTAAGAAAAAGAAGATCAAAACTATGAATAGTAAAACAAACTCACGACTATCAACAACTGAACCTAAAAAAATAAAAGCAAACTAAGCAAACAACTAGAACAGGAAAAGAATCACAAAAATGGAAATCACATGGAGGGTTATCACTGAGGAGCGGGAGGGAGGAGAATAGGGGAAAAGATATAGGGAATAAGAAGCATGAATGGCAGGTACAAAATAGACAGGGGGAGGTTAAGAACAGTATAGGAAATGGAGAAGCCCAAGGACTTATATGTATGACCCATGGACATGAACTAAGGAGGGGAATGTTGGTGGGAGAGGGGATGTGGGGTGGAGGGGCATAAAGGGGAGAAAAATGGGACACCTGTAATAGCATAATCAATAAAATATGCTTTATTAAAAGAAAAAAGATGCTGAACACACTGAAAATTAATTACTTTCCTTAGATCAGTAAGATAAATAAAATTGAACAATTAAATAAATAGTTGGCAGGTGGTGAATCCAGGTTTCTCAGTTTTGGAATAAGAGGGTGTCAGCTAGCATGAGGGGCCCTGGTTTGTGTGGCTCAGTGGGTTTAGCACCGGACTTTGAACAGACAGGTTGCCAGTTGGATTCCCAACCAGGACACATTTCTGTGTTGTGGGCCAAGTCCCCAGTTGCGTGGCTTGTGAGAGGCAACTGATTGATATTTCTCTTGAACATCAATGTTTCTCTCTCTTTATCCCTCCCTTCCTCTCTCTCTAATAAGTAAATAAAATCTTAAAAAATAAAAAAGACTTATATGGGGGAAGATTGGAATGATCCCTATAGTAATGTAATAGAACTGAAGCCATTAGCATGGACTCATGTTTAGCTTAACAGAAGTAGAGATGAAGATATACCTATCTAGGCATGGATATAGATAAGCTATAGATCTAGGTAGGTACATGTATATGGATTAATATACACATATGTATTTTCTTACTGTTAATTGAGACTGCCTAGAAGCAAGGACAGTCTAAAAGGAACAAATACACTCAGTATCCAAATCTTGGTTTCTAGTACCATTCTCCTGTATAAGGAACCAGGACTTCTTAGAAAAATGGCTGATTCTAAGGATAGGGCATTTCTGTAATGCCAGTAAGTAAGAAAGTATTAAAAACAAGCATAAGAACAACCGATGGAGTACGTCAAAGGGACAGAGGGGCCAACAGAAAAGGATCCCAGTGGCCAAAGGTGGAATAATTTGAGCAAGAAAACAATTGTTTATGTTCGGCAAGAACACCATGGTCCACCTGTTAGACTCAGTCTAGTTAGTGTGACAGCAGTTAGGAGCTGCTTTCTTTTTTTCCCCTTAAATTTCAGTGTTTACCTATATAAATGTCTTTTTATGACATTTATAAAATGTCTTGATAATAAATAATTTATGTCCCTAGGTCAAAACCAAATTCTCTTGTATTCTGTCTATAAAATATTGATTTTTTTACAATGAAGTTATATATCTAAACATACAAAATTAATTAGTGTTGTAATATTATTTTGAACAAATTGTTACCTATGAAATCAATTAGAAACAAGAAGAATAAAAAGTTTTTAGTGTCACTTAATCCTTTCCCAATGCTCTTTCTTACTTAATATAGATTTTAAAATGCTAACCTGTATTATTTTCCTTCTTTAAAAAAAAAATGCTTTAACATTGTCTTGCAAGGTGGGTATACTGCCAAGAAGTTCCCTCAGTTTTGTTTGTCTAATAAAATATTTATTTCTTCCTCACTTTTGAAGGATAATTTTGCAAGGTATAGAATTTTACTTTGATAGGGATTTTTTTTTTTACTCACAACATTTTAAATATTTCTCTTCACTCTGTTCTTGTTTGGTGATATCTGAGGAGCAGTTGGATGTATTTAATCTATATAATTGGCTTATGATTACTGATGTTTGCAGTGAAAACTCCTTCATAGCCCCCGTGTGTTTTTGTAAGTCCATATTCAAGAAAGCCTCCATGGATCTCTGAAAACTTTCTAACAATTCTTTGTAAATTATGCCTTGGTAGGCCATCAGCTCTATCATAGTAATGCATGGTTAGCAACTCTATACAAAGAATCAAGGTACTACAATAAATGGAACATCTATCAAGGAAGAATGAGTAGAACCATAGGTATAA
>PVJD01013186.1:0-35354 GCA_004026545.1 Mormoops blainvillei
CCCTACATGTGGGTGTGGGACCAGCACATTTGTGTCTGCTTCTCCCAGTCTTGATGTGGCTCCTTCTGTATATTTTTGCCTATAGGACATCTGTTCAGTTGGATTTCAGGCAGTTCTAAATGATGGTTGTTCTGTAGTTTAGTTGTAATTTTGATGTGGTTGTTGGGGGAGATGCATACAGCATTTACCTACTCTGTCATCTTGACTGGAGGCCCCTCCTTTATTTCTGAAGGATATTTTTGCCAGATACAGACTTTTTGGTTATGTTTAATCAGACTTTAATTTGTAATCCCATTTTCTTCTGGAATCTATGCTTTCTGAGAGAAATTGGCTGTTAATCTTATTGAGGTTCCCTTATATGTGGCTACTTGCCTCTTGCTGCTTTCAAGATTCTTTATTTGTCTTTGGGTTTGACAGTTTTAATTAGAATATGTCTCTGAGTATATTTTTTGGAAATAATTCTGCCTGGTGTTTTTTGAGATTATTGAATTTGTAGATTCATGAATTTCATTAGATTTGGAGAATTGTTAACCATTATTTCTTTAAATACTCTTCCTAATGCTTCCTCTTTCTCCTCAGCCTTCTCAGACCCTCCAAAGACACACGTGACCCACCACCCGAAGTCTGAGCGCGAGGTCACCCTGAGGTGCTGGGCCCTGGGCTTCTACCCTGCGGAGATCACCCTGACCTGGCAGCGTGACGGGGAGGACCAGGCCCAGGACATGGAGCTTGTGGAGACCAGGTCTGCAGGGGACGGGACCTTCCAGAAGTGAGTGGCTGAGGTGGTGCCCCCTGGAGAGGAACAGATATACATGCCATGCTCAGCACGAGGGGTTGCCTGAACCCCTGACCCTGAGATGGGGTGAGAAGGGGATGTGGGCATAGAGCCTCTTCTCGAGGAAGCAGGGGCCTCTGGAGGAGGACTTGAGCAGGGTTGGGGCTGGGACCTGGGGGTCAGGATCCTCACCTTCCTGTCCCTCTCCAGAGCCACCTCCTCAGACCACCATCATCATCATGGGCATCATCGTTGGTCTGGTCCTGCTTGGGGCTGTGGTGCATGGAGCTGTGACATGCGGGAGGAAGCACTTAGGTAGGGAAGGGGTGGGGTCCAAGTTTTCTTGTCCCACTGGGGAGTTTCAAGCCATAGGCAGAAATTTTCCAATCTCTTGCCTTGATGTGGAAGGGTACCATCCACACACATGTGCTTGAGGTCCTTTTTGCCAGCACTCCTTTGAAAAGCACACATGAAAAAAGGAAAATTTATCAGCTTGATTAACCTGGTGATTCATCATCCTGCGATTCCCAGCAGGTCAGAGTAGAAGGTCCCTGCTGAGGACACACCTCCAGGAGGGCTATTGGTCCAGTCCCCATACATATACTTTCCTCAGGTTTCCCCATTCTACCCTGTGTCTCTAGTCACAGTTCTGGAAACTTCTTCCCTGGGGCCCAGCACTGGGAGTTCGTTTAGGACCTTATGGTCCTGCCTCCTCCCTGGAGTCTCATAGGATGTTTTCTTCCCATAGGTGGAAAAGGAGGGAGCTATGCTCAGGCTGCCAGTGAGTATGGAGGGTGGACCCCTGAGACCTTCTGTCGGTCCAGGTGGGAGCTTATGGGGGACTTCAACCCTCATAGTTCCTCCTTTAGTTTCCTGGGGCTCTGACTGTGTCCCATGTTGTTCTACCCTAGGCAGTGACAGTGCCCAGGGCTCTGATGTGTCTCTCATGGCTTGTAAAGGTGAGATGCTGACATGGAGAGGGGTTGGGGTGGAGAGGACGAGACTGGGTTATAGGGGATTCTCTGGATTTGGATGTTTTGAGTTAGTGAAGGGTTGTTCAGAATGTCACCACTTACAATACCTAACCTGAATTTGTTCTTGATTATTTTCTTTCCCAGGATGAGACAGTTGCCTTATGTGGTACTAACTGATACAAGGTTTGTTCATGCACCCAATTTGTGACTTCAGGATCTCCCAGTTTCCCTTTCTGTAAAGGGCATCTCATGTCTGGGTTCCTATCAGCATAATGTGAGGAGCGTGGGAGACTGGCCCAGCCCTGTCTGCCATGACCTGCCCCCGACACCATCATATGCATTGTACATATTAAATACATGCAGTTTTTTTGCATGTCAGTGATACCTCAATAAAGTTGTTTAAAAACAGTTTGATTTTGAAAAACATGTTTTGAAAGTGGCTGACTGGTCCCTAATTTAAAGTGTTACCATTTGAGATCATACGTTGGATTGACAAAGTCCTTGTAATTTTTATGCATTTTATTTTTTAAAGTTAATGATTCACTCTACTTCCTGATAAAATCTGTTAAAATATTGTATGAGCAGTTCAACACAATTATGTGCAACCCTGTCTGACAGAAGCTGTGCATGTACAGTGAATCTTAGGGAATATCAATAAAAAGTAAATGTCAATCATGAGTTCCTAAATTACAAGCTAAAAGGATATTCTTAAAAACCATAAAAATCGTCTTGTCCTTTTATGCTAAACTAGCTGCTTGTGGTAGAATGAATGACATCTGTGGGCAAATTTGAGTGAAAGTAAGTTTTCAACTACCTTGGGCAAATAGCAAGGAGTAAAACAGCTGGATGGAAAGGTAGGAGTATGCTTTGTTTTGCAAGGAACTACTATGCTGCCCTCCACGGTGGCTGCACCAGCTTGCATTCCCACCAGTAATAACTGAGAGTAAGAGTCCCTGCTGCTCCACATTGTCTTGGCACTCAGTGTTTCATTGTTCTGGGTTTTGGCCACTCTGATAGGTGTGCAGTGGCATTTAATTTTTTTAAAGTATATTTTATTGATTATGCTATTACAGTGGCCCCATTTTTTCCTCCTCTTTATTCCCCCCTGCCCTGTACCCAGCCCCCACCCCAGCATTCCCCACCTTAGTTCATGTCCATGGGCCGCACATACAAGTTCCCTGGCTCCTCTGTTTCCTATACTATTCTTAACTGCCCCTTGTCTATTTTGTACCTACCATTTATGCTTCTTATTCCCTGTACCTTTTCCCCCATTTTCCCCCTTCCCTCTCCCCACTGATAACCCTCAATATGATCTCCATGTCTGTGATTCTGTTCCTGTTCTAGTTGTTTGCTTAGTTCATTTTGTTTTTGTTTTTTTAGGTTCAGTTGTTGATAGTTGTGAGTTTGTTGTCATTTTACTGTTCATAGTTTTGACCGTCTTCTTTTTCTTAGATTAGTCCCTTTAATATTTCATTTAATAAGGGCTTAGTAATGATGAACTCCTTCAACTTTACTTTGTCTGGGAAGCACTTTATCTGCCCTTCTACTCTAAATGATAGCTTTGATGGGAGAGTAATGTAGGTCTTTGTCTTTCATGATGTTGAATACTTCTTTCCAGCCCTTTCTTGCCCATCAGGTTTCTTTTGAGAGATCAGCTGACAGTCTTCTGGGAGCTCCTTTGTAGGTAACTGTCTCCTTTTCTCTTGCGGCTTTTCAGATTCTCTCCTTATCTTTAATCTTGGGTAATGTAATGATGATGTGTTTCATTGGGTCCAACTTCTTTGGGACTCTCTGAGCTTCCTAGACTTCCTGGAGTCTATTTCCTTTGCCAGATTAGGGAAGTTTTCATTATTTTTCCAAATAAATTTTCAATGCCTTGCTCTTCCTCTTCTCCTTCTGGCCCCCTTGTGATTCGGTTGTTGGAACATTCAAAGTTGTCCTGGAGGTTTCTAACTCTCTCCTCATTTTTTGGAGTTCTTGTTTCTTCATTCTCTTCTGGTTGAATGTTTATTTCTCCTTCTCCAAGCCATTGATTTGAGTCCTGGTTTCCTTCTCTTCACTGTTGGTTCCCTGTGTATTTTTCTTCATTTCACTTTGCAAAGCCTTCACTTCTTCCAACATTTTGCGACCACACTCAAACATTTCTGTGAGCATCCAGATTACCAGTGTTTTGAACTCTGTATCTGACAGGGTGGCTATCTCTTCATCGTTTAGTTCTGTTCTTGGAGCTTTGATCTGTTCTTTCATTTGGGCCATATTTCTTTGTGTCGCGCTGGTTAAATGTTGTAAGGGGTGGATCCTTAGGTATTGCCAGGGTGGGGCAATCCACTTTCTTTGCATTATGGTGCTGTATGTGGGGGAGGGGTCCAAGAGGGAATAACCTGCATGCTCTGCTCTTGGTCGGCTTTCAGTCACTTCCCCTGCTACCCACAAGCAAATTGGGCCCTTCTGGTGCTGATTTCTGAGTGGGTGGGTTTGTGTATGTTCTAGGACCCTGTGTGTCTCTCCAGTGAACTCTCCTGTGAGGTTGGGCAGTTCTCCCACTGCTGCAACCTCCGCAGATTTTAACAACCAGAGGTTTTGAGCCTTTCTTTTCCTGCACTGGAGACTTGGGTTGCATGGTCTGTCTTGCTCCCCAGTTGTTCCTCCCGATTTATCCACACTCAAATGTGGGAACCCCAGTCCTCCAGCAGTTACCTAGCCATGCATCCTCTCTGCCCCAGCTGCTCGTCTCCACCTCTCCTACCAGTCTGGATGAATGTTTCTTCTTTAACTCCTTCGTTGTCGGACTTCCATACAGTTAGATTTTCTGGCAGTTCTGGTTGTTTTTGGTTATTAAATTTGTTGTTGTCCTTCTTTCAGTTGTACGAGGAGGCAAAGTGTATCTCCCTATGCCTCCCTCTTGGCCAGAAATCCCCAACAAATCTCATTGTGATTTTAACTTGCGTTTCCCTGATGACATATGAGGTGGAGCATCTTACTTGCCATCTGTGTATCATCTTTGGTGAGATGTCTGTTAAGGGCTTTGGCCCATTTTTAATCAGTTTTTCTCTTATTGTTGAGTTTTTAAATCCCATGTATATTTTGGATAACAGTCCTTTGTCAGTTTTATCTTTTGCAAGTATTTTCTCCCATTCTGTGTCACAACTTTTTATTCTCTTGAGCATTGCTAGATTTAAAATTTTAGATTATGTAAACAATTTTTAAAATATAGTAGCCTAACAAAGCTATTTATAAATAACTTTTTAGTAGAAAACTATATGTAGAATAAGTTTGCCACTTTACAGCAAATCTGTAAGTGGAAAAGTACTTTATTTCACATGCAGATAAAATTTTGGTACTCTTTTTTTGGATCCACAGAGAACAATGATAGTGTCCTTCATATAGTTCAGATATTTGAATAGCTGATGAGTTTAAGAAAATCGTCCTCCTCTAGTATGTTTAAATCACATTTTTTCATCGAAATGGGTTTGTTCCAAAGGTAATAACAAAGCTATTTTTGGATGGATGGACTGAATTTTTAAAACACTATAGCAGACCCTTTATTTCATTTTTCTACTGCTGCCCTGTTGCATGTGGCTATTTAAATTTAAAGTAATAAAATAAAAGAAAATTTGAGATTCAGTCTCTCCTTTGTACTAGCTATATTTTAAGTGGTCCAAAGTCCACAGTGGCAGAGGCTGCCATGATGTGCAGATGCAGAACATTCTGTCATAGTGGAAGGGACTTTGGGCTGCAGTGTTCCAAAGGATTCCTGTTTCATAGACAGAACTGCTGAGTTAATTATGGGCGATGACAACTCAGAGTTTCAATTCTTATTCATGATCTCTTCTGATGTGTGAGGGTCCATCTCTTTTGTGAGGGAAGTTTAATTGTTCCTACTAGACATAAAGAGTTAATGTTACTATTAACACTTTTACACTGTAAATTACAACCATTAAAGTGGTACATGAATTGTTTGCATTTTAACAAAAGGGTGTAAAGGTAAATCCATATGACAAGAGTCAGGAAAAAAAATTTACAACAGTGAAATTTCCTTACCATTTTCCATAGCAATAACAATCCTTTTGGTCACACTCAGGCTTTTCTTTAGAGTTTTCACCCCTATGTATCTTTATTTTATTTTATTTTTAAAAATATTTTACTTATTCATTTCTAGAGAGAAGGGAAGGGAGGGAGAAAGAGAAGGGGAGAAACATTGATCAGTTGCCTCTCACATGTCCCCAACCAAGGACTGCAACCCAAGCATGTGTCCCGACTAGGAATTGAACTGACAACCCTTCAGTTTGCAGGCCGGCACTCAACCCACTGCCCATACTAGCCAAGGCCTACGTATGCATCTTTAAACCCTGTGGATTATTTTAAACTTTATAATTTTCATACAAATAGAATTATGCTATCTGTTTTCTTTTGAGACCTCATTTTAGTTCAATAGCGTATTTACCAAGTTGTTATAGATATCTGTAGAGTGTTTACCTTCATTGTTGTATAGCATTCTGGTGAATAAGTAAATCACAGTTAAAATTAATTGTTCTGTTTGTAGGAATTTAATTTCTTCTTTGTTTTGTCAAAATAATGGAAAATGCTGTTATATATTCTTATCTGTTACACCTGAGCAGATATTGCTCAAAATTATATGCCTAGGAGTGAAATTATTGATGTATATCTCTAATAACCAAATGAAATAGTTGGCAGGCTAAGCAATCAAGAAGAACAGAGACAGAACCATGGATATGGAGAGTGTTTTCATGGTTGCCAGATGGGAGGGGTGTATGGGGAATGGGTGAAGAGGTGAGGAGATTAAGAAGTATGAGTAGGTAGTTACAGGATAGCCATGGCGTTGTAACTTACAGTGTAGGAAATGGAGTAACCACAGAATTTATACACATGACCTATGGACATGAACAGTGGTGGGAGGATTGTCTGAGGGAGTGGGAGGTGCTGGGTGGAGGAGGGCAAAGGGGGAAAATTTGGGACAACTGTAATAGCATAATCAATAAAATATAACTTAAAAAAAGAAATAATTGACAGACACACTGCTGTCCAACAGGGCTGCCCCAGTTTATACTGTGGTGAGCAGTGTATGGCAGCTCCTGATACTCCATATCCTCACCAATACTTGTCATAGTCAATCATTTTTTCATTCCCTTGCTTTTTTCTGTTGTTAAAATATTTACTTTTGTAAAATGTACATAACATAAAATTTATAATTTTAGTCATTTTAAATGCTTAGTTTAGTGGCATTACGTACATTCACATTGTTGTGCAGCCATCAACACCATCCATCTCCAGAACTCTTCATTTTGCAGAACTGAAACTCTGTATCCTTCAAACCATAACCCCACATACACTCCTCCCCCAGCACCTGGCAACCACTATTCCACTTTCTATCTCTATGCATTTGAATACTATGAGCACTTGACATGAGTAGAATCATACAATATTTGTCTTTTTGTGACAGGCTTACTTCACTTAGCATAGTTGTCCTCGAGGTTTATCCATGTCATAGCATGTGTCAGAATTTTCTTCCTTTTTAAAGGCTGAATAATTATAGGTATATGCTATATTTTGCATACCTGTTCATCTGTTGATGGACAACTGTGGTTTTTTCCTTCTATTGGCTATTGTGAATAATGCTGCAGTGAACATAAGTTTATACACATGTATTCTTATCTCTGCTTTCAATTATTTTGGATATATTCCCACAGGTAAAATTGCTGGATCATATGGTTACTCTATGTTTAACTTTTTGAGAAAATGCCACACTATTTTCCATAATGGCTGCACCATTTTTCTTGTCCACTAACGGTACACAAGGTTGCCTACCACTTGCTAGGCCACACTTTTTAATGTTTGCTTTTTGTTTTGTATTACTCATTCTAGCGAGTGTGAAGTGGTATCTCCTTATGGTTTTGATTTGCATTTCCTTAATGATTAGTGATGTTGAGCATCTTTTCATGTGCTTTTTGGCCACTGTATAACTTCTTTGGAGAAATATCTATTCAAGTCCTCTGTCCATTTTAAAATCAGGTTGTTTGTCTTTTGTTGTTGAGTTTTAGTTTTCTATGCGTTCTGGATTTTAATCTCTTATCAGATATATAGTTTGAAAATATTTTCTCTCTTTCACTGGCTTGCTTTTTTACTATGTTGACACTGTCTTATGGTACACAATTTGTCCATTGTTTTCTTTTGTTGCTTGTGCCTTTGGTGTCCAATGATCCAAGAAATCATTGTTAAATCCAATATCGTGAAGCTTTTCTTCTAAGTTTTCTCCTAAGAGTTTTATGGTTTTAGCTCCTTTTACCCATTTTGAGTTTATTTTTTTGTATATGGTGTTAGGTAAGGGTCCAACTTCATTCTTTTGCATGTGGATATCCATTTTTCTCAGCACCATTTGTTGAAAAGACAGTTCTTTCCCCGTTGAATAAATGATCTTGTCACATTTGTCAACAAAATTCATTTGACCATATATACAAGTGTTTATTTCTAGGCTGGAATAGCTGGGTCATAGGGTAATTCCATTTTTAATATTTTTGAGGATCCTGCATACTGTTTACCACAGAGGCTACACCAATTTGCATTCCCACCAACAGTGCCTGAGGGTTCCCTTTTTTCCACATCCTCCTCAATACTTGTTTTTGTTGATTTATTGATGCTAGCCATATCTCATTGTGGTTTTAATTTGCATTTCTCTGATGATTAGTGACATTGGGTATCTATTCATATATTTATGGGTTATCTGTATGTCCCCTTTGGAGAAGTGTCTATCTAGATCCTCTGCTGATTTTTTAAATTGGATCTTTTGTTTTTTTAGGTGTTAAGTGGCGTGTACCTTTTTTTTTTTATTAAAAAAATTTGATTGTTATTTAATTACAGCTGTACCCATTTTTCCCCCTATTGCTCTCCCCTGCTCTGTCCACCCCCCTCCCACATTCAATCCTCTCCCATGTTGCTTTTGTCCATGGGTCCTTTATACATGTTCCTTGACTTGACCCTTCCCCTTCTTTCCCCGTCATCCACCCCCACCACACCTCTCAGGTCACTGTCAGTTTGTTCTTTATTTCCCTGTCTCTGGTTCTATTTTGTTTGCTTGTTTGTTTTGTTGAGTAGGTTCCACTTTTAGGTGAGATCATATGGTATTTGTCTTTCACTGCCTGGCTTATTTTACTTAGCTAATACTCTCTAGTCCACCCCTGCTGTTGTGAAGGGCAGGAGTTTGTTCTTTCTGCTGTGTAAATGTACCACAGTTTTAATCCACTCATTTACTGATGGGCATTTAGGCTGTTTCTAGCACTTTGCTATTGTAAATAATGCTGCTATGAACATTGGGGTGTATGGATTCTTTTGAAATGGTGTTTCAGGATTCTTAGGGTGTAATCCTAATAGTGGGATTGCCTGGTCAAAAAGCAGTTCCATTTTTAGGTTCTTGAGGAAATTCCAAACTGTTTTCCACAGTGGCTGCACCAGTCTGCATTCCCGCCAACAGTGTGCTAGAGTTCTCTTTTCTCCACAACCTTGCCAGCACTTGTTGTTTGCTGATTTGTTTATGATGGCCATTCTGACCAGTGTGAAGTGGTATCTCATTGTGGTTTTAATTTGGATTTTTCTGATGGCTAGTGATGCTGAGCATCCTTTAATATGTCTATGGGCCCTCTGTGTGTCCTCCTTGGAGACGTGTTTGTTCAGGTCCTTTGTCCATTTTTTGATTGGATTGTTTGTCTTCCTAGAGTGGAGTCATGTGAGTTCTTTATATATTTTAGAGATCAAACCCTTGTCCGAGGTATCACTGGCAAATATGTTTTCCCACATGGTTGGTTCCCTTTTCATTTTGCTAATGTTTTCTTTAGCTGTGCAGAAGCCTTTTAATTTTTATTATTTGCTTTATATCTCTTGCTCTAGGGGACATATCAGTGAAAATAGTGCTGCTTGGGATATCTGAAAATTTCCTGCCTATGTTCCCCTCTAGGACTTCCCTGGTGTCACAACTTATATTTAAGACTTCTACCGATCTTGAGTTTATTTTTGTGCATGGTTAAGTTGGTGGTTGAGTTTCATTTTTTTGCATGTAGCTGTCCAGATCTCCCAACACCATTTGTTGAAGAGGCTATTTTCATTCCCTTTTATGCTCCTGCCCCCTTTGTCGAATATTAATTGACCATAGAGACATGGGTTTATTTCTGGGCTCTCTAATCTGTTCCACTGGTCTATGTGTCTGTTCTTATGCCAGTACCAGGCTGTTTTGATTACAATGGCCTCATAATATACTTTGATATCCGGTATTGTGATCCGTCCTACTTTGTTCTTCTTTTTCAAAATTGTTGAGGCTATTCAGGGTCTTTTATGGTTCCATATAAATTTTTGAAATGTTTGTTCTATATCTGTGAAATATGTCATTGGTATTTTGATAGGGATTGCATTGAATCTATAAATTGCTTTGGGTAGTATGGACATTTTGATGATGTTAATTCTTCCAATCCACGTACATGGTATATGCTTCCATTTATTGGTGTCTTCATTAATTTCTTTCTTTATTGTTCTGTAGTTTTCTCCTTTGCAGTGGATATCCTTACCTAATGAAATACCTGAGTACAGGTATATCACCTCCTTGGTTAGGTTTATTCCCAAGTATTTTATAATTCTTGTTGCTATGGCAAATGGGACTTTTTTCCTAAAATCTGTTTCAGATATTTCTTTGTTGGTGTACAAAAATGCCTTCAGTTTCTGAATGTTGACTTTGTATTCTGCTGTTTTTCCAAAATTGCTTATTAAGTTGAATAGTTTTTTGGTGGAGTCTATAGAGTTTTCTATGTACACTATCATGTCATCTGCAAACAATGACAGTTTTACTTCTTCCTTTCCAATTTGGATGCTTTATTTCTTTTTCTTGTCTGATCACTGTGGTAGGACTTCCAATACTATGTTGAATAGAAGTAGTGAAAGCAGATACCCTTGTTCGTACCTGATCTTACTGGGAAAGTTTTAGTTTTTGCCCGTTAAGTGTGATGTTGGCTGTAGATTTCTCATATATGGGCTTTATTATGTTGAGGTATGCTCCCTCTACTCCCACTTTGCTGAATGTTTTTATTATAAATGGGTGCTGTACTTTATCAAATGCTTTTTCAGCATCTATGGATATGATTATGTGATTTTTGTTTTTCCTTTTGTTTATGTGATGTATTATGTTTTTGATTTATAAATATTGTAGCATCCTTGCATCCCTGGTATAAATCCCACTTGATCATGATGTATGATCTTTTTAATATATTGCTGGATGTGGTTAGCTAATATTTTGTTGAGGATTATAACATCTATGTTCATCAGCAATATTGGCCTATAGCTTTCTTTCTTTGTTGTGTCTTTATCTGTTTTTGAGATTAGGATGATGCTACCCTCATAGAAAAAGTATGGGAGTCTTCCATCTTTTTGGATTTTTTAAAATAGTTTGGGAAGTATAGTGGTTGATTCTTTCTTAAAAGTTTTGTAAAATTCTCCTATGGAACCCTCTAGTCTAGGGCTTTTGTGTGCTGGGAGTTTTTTTTATTACTGCTTCAATTTCACTAGCTGTTTTCAGTCCTTCCATATTTTCTGCTTCTTCTTCATTCAGTTTTGGAAGATTATGTTTCTAGAAATTTGTTCATTCACCCAGGTTTTCAAATTTCTTGGCAAATGGTCATTTTAGTAATTTCTTACAATCTTTTGTATTTCTGTGGTATCAGTTGTAATCTCTCTTTTTCATTTCTGATCTTATTTCTTGTGTCTTCTCTTTTTTTTCTCTATGAATGTGGTTAAAGGCTTGTCGATTTTGTTTATCTTTAAAGAACAAGCTCCTGGATTTATTGATCTTTTGAGTTGTTTTTTAGTCTCTATGTCATTCAGTTCTGCTCTGATCTTGATTATTTCCTTCCTTCTAGTTGCCCTGGGCTTTGTTTATTGTTTTTCCTCCAGTTCTTGTAGATGTAGGGTTAGGTTGCTTATCTGAAATTTTTCTATGTTTTTCAGTAGCCCTGTATCACTATGAACTTCCCTCTGAGAACTGCCTTCAGTGTGTCCCATAGGTTTTGGGCTGTGGTATGTTCATTTTCTTTGTTTTCAGAAACTTTTTGATTTCTTCCTTGATCTCACTATTAACAAATTCATTGTTTAATAACATGTTATTCAGTCTCCATGATTTGACTGTTTTTCAGGTTTTTCCTTGAGATTGGTTCCTAGTTTCAAGCCCTTGTGTCTGAGAAATGCTTGATATGATTTCAATTTTCTTGAATTTATTGAGGCTTGTTTTGTGTCCTATCATGTGGTCTGTCTTTGAAAATGTTCCACATGCATTTGAAAAGCATGTGTATTTTGATTCTTTGGCATGAAACATTCTGTATTTATCAATTAAGTTCATTTGATCTAGTGTGTCATTCAATGCCACAATATTCTTAATTCTTTGTTTGGAAGAGCTATCCAGTGTTGACAGTGGGGTGTTAAAATCCCCTAGCATAAGATCGTTGCTGTTTATATCTTTCTTGAAGTCCTCCAAGATTTTCCTTATATATTTCAGTGCTCCTATGTTGAGTGCATATATGTTTATAATGTTTGTGTCTTCTCGATGGATTCTTCCCTTGAGTATCATGAAGTGTCCTTCTGTATTTCTTTTTATGGCCTTTGTTTTGAACTCAGTTTTGTCTGGTATAAGTATTGCTACCCCAGCTTTTTTTCTCCTGTCCATTTGCTTAGAATATTTTTTCGCAACCCTTCACTTTCAGTCTGTGTAGGTCTTTTGTTCTGAGGTGGGTCTCTTGTAGACAGCATATGTGTGGGTCATGTTTTCTTATCCATTCAGCTACCCTGTGTCTTTTTATTGGAGCATTTAATCTATTTACATTTAAGGTTATTATTGCTAGGTACTTATTTATTGCCATTTCTCCCCTTTGTACCTATGTTCCTCTCTCACTCTTTTTGTTCATCTTCTTAAAGCAGTCCATTTAGCATGTCTTGCAGTGTTGGTTTGGTGGAGGTGTATTCTTTTAGATTTCTTTTATCTGGGAAACTCCTTATTTCACCTTCCATTCTAGTTGAGAGCCTTGCTGGGTAGAGTAGTTTTGGTTGCAGGCCTTTGCTTTTCATTACTTGGAGCGTTTCTTGCCATTCCCTTCTGGATTGTAGTGTTTCTGTTGAGAAATCTGCTGCTAGCCTTATCAGAGCTCCCTTGCACATTACTTCCTGTTTCTCCCTTGCTGCCTTTAAGATTCTCTCTTTGTCTTTGAATTTTGCCATTTTTGCCAATTGTGATGTGTCTTGGCGTGGGCCTCTTTGGGTTCCTCTTGACTGGGAAACTCTGTTCTTCCTGTTCTTGTGTGACTTTTTCTCTCATTAAATTAGTTTTCTGTCATTACTTTTTCAAACAGGTTTTCTATCCCTTGCTCCTCTTCTTCTCCTTCTGGTATCCCTGTTATACAGATATTATCGTGTTTCATGTTGTCCTGCATTTCCCTTAACCCCTCTTCGTTCTTTTTGATTCTTTTGTCCTTTCCTTGCTCTTTCTGGGAATTTTTTCCTAATGTCCTCCAACTCACCAATTCGATCCTCTGCTTCATCTAGCATGCTTTTAATTCCTTCTACTGTGTTGTTCATTTCAGAAACTGTATTCTTCATTTCCTCCTGGCCCTTTTTGATAGTTTCTATGTCCTTTTCCAGGCTGATATTGTTTCCAGTAAGTTCCCTGTTGCTTCCCTGTAGTTTTTTGTAGTTCTCACTGAGCTCATTGAACTTCCTTATATCCAGTGTTTTGAACTCAGTGTCTGATAAGTTACTTGACTCTATTTCATTTAGCACTATTTTGGCAGATTCCTCCTTTCCCTCTGATTCAGGGTTGTTTCTTTGCTTGTTTGTTTCTGCTTCTTAAATTTATCTACTTTGACTCCCTGACTTTGTGGTGTGAACTTCTGTGGGAGGAGACCTGTGGGATTCAGTGGAGCAGTCTCCTTCATCTCCTGAACTTGATGCTCTTGCAATGTCCTTTATGTCATTTATGTTGGCTCTCTGGATGTAATTGGGTTTTGATTGTAGGGTCATTCTTTGGTGGGTCCTTCCCACTATCTGGTTGACTAAGGGTTGCTCCACCCACCACATCCTGTATGTTGTTGTGCAAGTGTTGCCAGAACCAAACCACACAGCCCAGGAAACAAACTGCAAAAATAACTCCCACTCACAATCCCACTATCAACAGCAAATGAACCAGTATAACCAGTATTAATAAGGACGTAGAGAGTTTAAGACTATTATAAGGAAGGAGAGTGAATATGAGATGACTAATGGAAGAAAAAATGATTTTGAGAAGGTAGAGGGAGGAGCACTAAAAAGAGCAGAGAATTGGTTCAATGCAAAGAGAGGAAGTAAAATTTACATTGTAAATAAAAAAGGGAACAAGGAAGGCAGAATGGGGTAAGAGAAGGGAAGCACATAGTATTAGGTTCAAACAGAAATTTTAAAAAATTGAGTGAGAGAGAAAGAAAAAGGAAAGGAAAAGTAAATAAATGATGATTTTGAGATGATAGAGGGAGAGGGAATACTAAGAGTAAGGAACAAAAACCAAACTAAGACAGGGAAAATTTAAATTTGAGACTAAAAAAAGAAAGGACAGGATGAAAAAAAATAGAAAAGAAAGAAAACCAGGCTAAAACAAGGAAAAGTTAAAATTTAAGACAGGAAAAGTACAGGCAGGATGGAGACAGAATGGAGTAGGAGAGGAGAATGGTAAAATCGGATATTTGAAATACAAGAATAGTGAAAATCTAGAGATAAAATTTTTAAAAAGTACAACAAAAACTATCTTATCCACAACCAATGATCAAAGACTGCTAAGGCTGGAGAGAGCATGTGAGTATATTAAGAAAAGAAAAAAGAGTATGAGATGACCATTGACAAGAAAATTGACTTTGAGAAGCTGGACAGGGGAGAAATAGTATGACTGCAAAATGGAAATAAGTTGTAGCAAGAGAGAAAACAAAATTTAAAATGAATATAATAAGACTAAAGAAGGTAAAATGGGGTAAGAGAAAGGAAGAGCAAAATATTGAAATAAACTATAATATAAAAGTCTAGTGACTTAATGTGCACAAACTTGAAGGACAAGAGATAAATGTTAAAAAACTAGGCAGGAAAGAAAAGATCACAAATCATGGAGAAGACCACGGCGGATTTTGTCTCAGTAACATCTAATATTTCCCACTGTTTTTTCTTTCTGGATCCACCTCTGATGATGTCAGATGGTGTCCCAGTCTGGCCTTAGGCAGCCTGTTTTAGGTTGCCAGAGATCAACTGTATGTGGTTAATTCCTTCAGTTGTTAATGTAGTGATTCTGCACTCAGCAGACAGGCTTAAGCACCACAGGGTGGGGTAGAGTTATTCCTGGGGGCAAGGCTATAGTGTCCTCTTATGCTGATGACAGGGGTGGTTTGCCTGAGCAAGATGGCGCCTACAGTATGGGACATAACTCAGCACCAGGGTGCTGGCAGCTGCTCTCTCAGTTCTCTCCCCAAAGCTACTGTCCCCAGTCTTTCCTCAAACGTATCTAGTCCACTATGCCCTCCCCCTTTGCGGAACCCCAGGGTAAGTGGCTGCATATGAAAATTTATGTATTGGCCCTTTACATATCTCTCTACCTCTCCAGCCGTCCATCTCTGGTAGAAAGAAACCCTGCCACTTTTCACAGCTGGATGTTAAAATGTATATGTTGCTACTGTGTACTTTGCAGGCCCTGATGCTATAGGCTGGGAAGCACAGCTTGGGGTTTATACCCCACACTTCTTCTTCTTCTTTTTTTTCTTCATCTTCTCGGTCATGGTTGGAATGAGGTTCATGTGGTCATCCACACACTTGGTCGCACAACTCTCCAGCTGCTGCTTCACCTGAACCTGTTTACTCCTACATCTATTGATTCTTTGGCTTTGTTGTTGCAGTGTATAATGCATTGGACCAGATGGTCCTGGAACTTCTCCAACTTGCTGGTCACCTGAGATGGGGCTTGAGCCAGAGGTGTGTGTCGTCGCTCAATGCATTGGTGCACTTGCAGCACTGACATTTGTCCTCACAACGGTCAGTGCTGTGTGGGAACATGAGGACCTGCATCTTGCAGGTGCTCTCTCTCTCTCTCTAGACTTTTTACCATGGAGCCCACCGCCTTCTGCACTAGAGTGGCTGCAAGTCCACCATGGTGACTCCACGCTGCACCATACCGTACCACCTCTCACCTGTTAGAAGTTTTTTGATAACTGCTTTGATTTCATTAATTGTAATCAGTCTGTTCAGATTTTCTGTGTCTTCTTGGTTCAGTTTTAGAAAATTGCATATTTCTAGGAATATACTCATTTCTTCCAGAATGTCCAATTTTTGGCATATAGTTGTTCATAATATACATATTGCTTTATCCTCACCAAGGACAGTTTTCATTGTTTTTTTAGAGAGATGAAAAGGGAGAGAAAGAACAGTCAATGCGAGAGAAGCACTGATTAGTTGCCTGCGGTACATGCCTGAACCAAGGATCAAACCCACAACCTAGGTACCTACTGTGACTGGGAATTGGACGCGCAACATTTTGGTTACAAGATGACGCTCCAACCAACTGAGCCACACTAGCCAGGGCCATAATATTTTCTCATAATGCTTTGTGTTTCTGTGGTTCAGTTGTTACTTCTCTTTTATTTGTTTTCATTCATTTGGGTTTTTTTCTCTTTTTTTCTTGATGTTTCTGGTTAAATGTTTATCAATCTTGTTTATATTTATAAAGAACCAGCTCTTGGTTTCATTGATCTTTTTAAAAAAATTTTCGAAGACTGTTTATTTCTGCTGTGATCTTTATTATTTTCTTCCATCTCCACATATTGGGTTTTGTTTGTTGTTTTTTTTCTAGTTCCTTTAGGTGTAAAATTAGATTGTTTATTTGAGATTTTTCTTGTTTCTTGAGGTAGACCTGTAATGTTATAAATGTCCCCCTTAAGACTGCTTTTACCCTGGCTGGTGTGGCTCAGTGGATTGAGTGCCAGCCTGTGAACCAAAGGGTCAATGGTTCAATTCCCAGTCAGGGCACACACCTTGGTTGTGGGCTGGGTCCCCAGTGCGGAGGCAAGTGAGAGGAAACCACACATTGATATTTCTCTCCTTTTCTCCCTCTTTTCCCTTCTCTCTAAAAATAAATTTAAAAAAATAAAATAAAATCTTTACACACACCACCACCCCCCAACCCCCAACAAAAAGACTGCTTTCGTTGTGACCCATAGATTTTGTATTCTGGTGTTTTAAATTTTATTTTCTCAAGACACCTTTCGATTTCTGCCTTGATCTCATTGTTAACCCTTTCATTGTTTAGTAACAAGTTATTTAGCCTCCATGTGTTTGTGTTTTTTTCATTTTTTGTCACTGATTTCCAATTTCATACCATTGTGATCAGAGATGCTTGACATGATTTTAATCTTTTAAAATTATTGAGACTAATATTTTGTGTTCTAATATGTGATCTATCCTAGAAAATGTTTCATGTGCACTGAAAGAAATGTGTATGTTGCTACTTTAGGGTAAAATGCTCTGAAAATATCAATGAAATCCATGTGGTCTAGTGTGTCATTTAAGGCTGCTGTGTCCTTGTTGATTTTCTGTCTGGAAGATTTATCCAATGATGTCAATGGGGTGTTATAGTGCCTTATTATAACTGTATTACTGTTGATCTCTCCCTGTTCATCAAGATTTGTTCTATATATTTAGGTGCTCCCTATGTTGGGTATATAAATGTTTGCAATCTTCTCGTTGGATTAATCCCTTTGTCATTATGTAATATATCTTCCTTTGTCTCTTATTATAGCTCTTGTTTTAAAGTCTATTTTTATCCCATGTAAGTATTGCTACCCAGTTTTTGTTTTTGCATCCGTATGCATGAAATATCTTTTTCCATCCCTTTACTTTCACCCTGTGTGTATCTTTAGTTCTGAGGTGAGTCTTTTGGTTTGTCTCAAACTTTTTAGCATTACTTTCAAAAGTGAAATTTAAAGCATTAAAGAAAAATAATCAAATAAACAAAGCATTTGATTTACAAAGGCCAGAAACAATATTTAATTGTAATTTTGGTTTTCGCATATATGCAAATTGTTTGATACTGTTCCCTTTCAGAGATTGAGTGATTTTCTCCTCTTGATTGTGGGCTAGACTTATGCATTTCTAACTAATGTGTATGGCTGATGTAATGGTGTATGACACTAAGTCTAGGACACAAGATTCATTGCAGCTTCTATCTTGGTTGCTCTCTCTTTAATCACTCGCTCTGGGGAAAGAAGCTACTTAGTTATTCACTGCCTTGTGGAAATGTCCACGTGGTTAGGAACCGAGGCCTCCTGAGACAATCCAGGAAGGAATCAGTCCTCTTCCAACAGCTACATGAGTAAACCATGTTTCATGCCAGTCCTCCAGCCTACTCAGCCTTCTAATGATACAGCCCTGACCGACAACTTGACTGAAACCTTGAGAGAGGCCCTGAGCCAGAAGCACTCATGTAAATGTCTCCAGAATTCCGACCCTGGGAAACTGTGGGAGATCACAAACGTTTGTTGTTGTGACCTGTTAAGGTTTGGTAATTTGTTATGCTGCAATATGTAACTTATACAGTGTCCAAAGAAAGAATGAATTATGTATTTTAATTTTCATTTCCTTTAAATTAATTGTAAGATATTAAACATGTCATTTGGCTTTAAGAATTAAGAATTTTCGTGGTTAATAGGCAGGATGCATTTTATTACCATTCAGAACAATCTATTTCTTTGAAATGCAATTTTTAACCATGGCCCAAATAAACATTAAAGGAAGAATAGGTTGTGCAAGGTTGATTCTATGGTGGTCCCTGGTTATTCACCTTCCCCAGTTATTCAATCAAACACTAATGTAGATGTTGCTTGAAAGGGATTTTGCAGCTATAGCGAAGGTCTCAAATCAGTTGAACTTTAGACAAGGGACTACCCTGGGTGGGACTGCCCTAAGCATGATTGGGGTTCCTCCTAAACAAAAAGATTCCAAGGGTGAGAGTAATTCAATGTGAGGTATTTTGTCCACTGAAGGCTTTAAAAACAGAAGGCTTCATGGTAATGAGACTACTGGTGGGCACTAGGTCTTGGGAGTAACCTTTCCTCAATCAGGGACCTTAGACCTACAACCGGAAAAACTGAATTCTGCTAATGATCTCGATATAAGATTAAAGGAGGACCCTGAGCTCAGGTTGAAGACACAGCTTTGTGACTCCCTGACCAGAGAACCCATCCACACCACGCCTGGGTTTCTCACTAAGGAACTGTGAGCAAATAAACGGGGGTTGTTTTTCAGCCACTAAGTTGTGGTGACTTTTGTACAGTAATAGAAAACTAATACATAGGCTCAACTATGCAACAAAAACACAGCATTTTTTCCCAGCGGAATGAATTTGTGGAGCGACATGTACAGTAGTTACATGTAATAAAATATTTCCTAACATTTTTTGTTTTTGTTTTATGGCTTTTATGCAATATAACTAAATTTTAATACGATCATCTTTCATTCACTCAACAATACTTAATTTAACACTTAGAATGTACCAGGAACAGCTTCATGTGCTGGGATATGATTTTGACCTAAACAACCCAAAGTCCCTGGGCTCATGTGTCTTATATTCTAGAGGTTTTATATGAGTGACATGGGAGACACTAGAGTTTTATAAGAAATGACACATCCTGACTCCTCAGCAGGATCACCAACCTCCTGCAGGGAGAATCTTCATAGGCGGCAGGTGAGGGAGTGGCACTGTCACAATCAAGGATGAGAGGGTGATGGAGACAAAGGGGGAAAAAGGCCTGAGGGGTGAGAGACAGGGAGAATGGCTGGAGAAGCAGAAAGTGAGGAAAAGAAATGGAGGTAGAGATTCTAAAGCAATGGAACTCTCAGATTTAAACATGTTGGTTTATGTATCTTTAATAAACTTATCTACAGGACTAGCAAGGTGTTCTTTGCACTTGGTATTGTGAACCCTGAGAAAGAAGGCGTCTACTAAGATGGGCTCCTGATGGCTAACTGGGCTAAAACTTAAAACAAACAAAACAAAACAGGTCCCCAAACAGCCTAGCAGCCATTTCTACCCAGGGGCCTCTCAAGCAAACTGCATTTCCGGGAGAGGCCGGCTTGAACAGCCTGCCTCAGCACTGCTCTCCAACCGCAGTGGCTCTATTCAGACCAGTCAGGGCAGTGACTTTTGTACAGATCAACAGGCCGTGTTTGGAGCCCTTATTTGCATGAGGAAAGAGTCACCAGGCTCCAGGGGCGGGGACTTCTGTCCAAATAAGCCACCTCCCCTGGTCTTTGGGTCTTGCTCTGGTCATTGTGCCTCAGCTGACTGGAGCGCCCTCACGGGCCCCCAGAAAGGTCGCCAGTTTCATTCCTGTCAGGGCACGGACTCAGGTTGTGCGTTGGATCCCCACTTGGGCTGCGTGAGAGGGCAACCAATCGATGTTTTTCTCTTCTTCTCCTTTCCTCTCCTGTGAACAATGAAAAGAGGTCCTCAGGTGAGGATTAAAAAAAAAGACTGTCTTCCTGGCTGAATTTCACTACAGCAGAAACCAGCAAACTGGCGCAGGTTAGAGCAGACTGGTCAGAGATGAGCTGTTTTGCCCTGAATCAAGTTTCCTTCACCAGCGCCCCAAAATAGGGAGCTCCTGTTGGCGTTGAAATTGGTGCCAACGACCACCGGAAGAGAAGAAAAAAAAGCTGAGCCCAGCCTGGGGTTTCTCTGGCTTCCTTCCTCAGACAGACCCTAGGGCACAACTTCGCGATGCAGTGCGATAAAGAGCTCGCGGAGCGGAAGGAGGAGTCAGGGCAAAGACCCAGGTCTCCCAGCCTGGCTCTCAGGGTCTCAGCCTCCAGGACGAGTCTGGGGGCGAAAAACAGTGTTGGGCAGCCCCAGCTCTCAGGGGCTTCCCTTCCCTTTCACAACCTGTGCCGGGTCCTCCTTCCCGGATACTTCTGACGCTGCCCCAGTTGTCATTCTGAGTGGTGTCGGTTTCCGGAGAAGCCAATCAGCGTCACCGCCGTTCAGTCACTACGCCTCGGCAGACCTACCAGAACCCACAGAATCTCCAGAGCTCGAGAACGAGGCAGGCCATGAGGCCCCCAGGCGTCCTGCTGCTGCTCTCGGGGGCCCTGGCGCTGACAGAGACCTGGGCTGGTGAGCGCAGAGTCGGGAGGGAAGGGCCTCTGCGGGGGAGAAGGAGGGGACAGATGGGACGGTGCGTCTCCACTACCACCCGCCCAGACACCAGACCCCCACCCCACTCCCTCCTCGGCCGCGCCCCATCGTGACCCCCTCCCTCCCCGCTCTACTTCCCACCCACGGGTTTCCTGGGCCCCGGACCCGCGCGGGGCTGGGGGTGGCCCGTCTCACCCCCCTCCCCACCCCCAGGGCCGCACTCCCTGAGATATTTCTACACCGCCGTGTCCGGGCCCGGCCGCGGGGAGTCCCACTTCGTCGCCGTCGGCTACGTGGACGACACGCAGTTCGTGCGGTTCGACAGCTCTTCCGCGAGTCCGAGGATGGAGCCGCGGGCGCCGTGGATGGAGGGGTCGTGGGTGGAGCAGGAGGATCCGCGGTATTGGGACGTAGAGACGGGGAACGTTAAGGAAACCGCACAGAATTTCCGAGTGAACCTGAACAAACTGCGCTCTCTCTACAACCAGAGCGAGGACGGTGAGCACGCGGGCCCCGGGGGCCGGTCATAACCCCCATCCCCACGGACGGGCCGGAGTCTCCCAAAGTATCCGCGTCCGCGCTTCACCCCGAGGCTGTGGACCCCCACCCGGGAGCAGCCCGCGGGACTGTGACCCGGTTTCATTTTCGGTTTAGGTTTCATTCCTGCGGGTCGGGGCAGGGGCGGGGTTGGCCTCAAGGTGGGGCCAAGTCCGTGGGGCTGACCTTCCGGAGCGGGGCCAGGGTCTCACACCTTCCAGTGGATGTACGGCTGCGAAATGAGCTCGGACGGCAGATTCCTCCGCGGTTACGACCAGTTCGCGTACGACGGCGCGGACTACATCGCTCTGAACGAGGACCTGCGCTCCTGGACCGCGGCCGACAGGGCGGCTCAGATATCCCAGCGCAAATATGAGGATGTGCATGAGGCGGAGGTCCAGAGGAGCTACTTGGAGAGGGAGTGCATAAAGTGGCTCAGCAGATACCTAGAAAAAGGGAAAGAGATTCTGCAGCGTTCAGGTACCTGGGGCAGAGGGCCTCTCTCATCTCCCCTCAGGCTGGGCCTCTATTAAGAAGTGAGAAGAAAATGGGATCATACTAGAATAAGGTCCCCCCTGTGGGTGGAGAGACTAAAGACCCCGTACCAGAGAGTGACTCCCACCTTTTTTCTCAGGGACAGGTAGGGGTGCAATCTCTCCGGGGATGGAGCAGGAGACCAACCGTGAAATAACCCTTATCAACCCTTATCTTAGACACTGGCAGTGGCTCTAGGGGCTCGTGGGGAACTTTCTTTGTCTCAGACCTTGTTTGCTGCCCCACACCCTGTGTCTGAGATCTGACCCTGAGTCCTTTGGCTTCCACAGAGGTCTGAAATCCTTTTTCTCCCCTCAGACCTGCCTCCTACCCTGGGTTGTGTCATTCAGATTCTAGAACTTTGCAAAGACTAGGAGATCATCCCAGGTGCCTATGTCCAAGCTGGTGTCTGGTTTTTGGGTTCCCTTCCCCCACCCCTGTTGTCATGTCCATTCTCAGGATGGTCACATGAGTCCTGTTATAGCATCCCATGACGGATGCAAAATTCCTGAATTTTCTGATCTTCTCAGATCCTCCAAAGACACATGTGACCCACCACCCCAAGTCTGAGCGCGAGGTCACCCTGAGGTGCTGGGCCCTGGGCTTCTACCCTGCGGAGATCACCCTGACCTGGCAGCGTGACGGGGAGGACCAGACCCAGGACATGGAGCTTGTGGAGACCAGGCCTGCCGGGGACGGGACCTTCCAGACGTGGGCGGCCGTGGTGGTGCCCCCTGGAGAGGAGCAGAGATACACGTGCCGTGTGCAGCACGAGGGGCTGCCCGAGCTCCTGACCCTGAGATGGGGTGAGGCGGGGGTGCAGCACAGAGCCTCCTCTCGGGGAAGCAGGGGCCTCTGGAGGCTTGAACAGGGTCGGGGCTGGGACCTGGGGGTCAGGACCCTCACCCTCCTGTCCCTCTGCAGAGCCACCGCCTCAGACCACCATCGACAGCATGGGCATGGTCGTTGGCCTGGTCCTGCTTGGAACCGTGGTTACTGGAGTTGTGGCAGCTGCAGCTGTGACGCTGTGGAGGAAGCGCACAGGTAGGGGAACGGTGGGGTCTGAGTTTCTTGTCCTGTTGCGGGTATCAAGCCCAGGTAGAAGTGTGTCCTGCTTCATTAAAGGGAAGTACACCATCCACACACGTGTGTTTGCCCAGTCTGGGGTCCTAATTGCTAACACTGTTAGTAAAGCACTTGTGAAAATGAAAGACAAATTTATCATCTTAATAGATCTGGTGATAGGGACCTGGTTCCCAGCAGTCACAAGTCAGAAGGGAGGTCCCCACTGAGAACAGACCTCGAGGAGAGTGATTGGTCTAGTTCCTGCACATGTACTTTCCTCAGGTTTCCTGATCTTGCCTGAGTCCGTAGTCAGAGTTTTAGAAACTTCCCCGGGGTCCTGTACTAGGACTTCCTTTAGGACCTCGTGGCCCTGCCTCCTCCCTGGTGTCTCACAGGATGTTTCTTTCCTGCAGGTGGAAAAGGAGGGAGCTATGTTCAGGCTGCCAGTGAGTATGGAGGGTGGACCCCTGAGACCCTGTGACTGTGTAGACGGGAGCCCATGGGGGACCTTACCCCCCCCTAGTTCCTCCTTTAGTTTCCTCTCCTGGGGCTCTGACCTTGTCTTGTTTTGTTCTACCCCAGGCAGTGACAGTGCCCGGGGCTCTGATGTGTCTCTCACGGCTTGTAAAGGTGAGACGCTGACATGGAGAGGGGTTGGGGTGGAGGGGACGAGACTGGGTAATGGGGATTCTCTGGGACATTTTGAGCATGAGGTAGACTTTTGAAAATGTCACCACTTACAGCAACTGACCTAAATTTGTTCATGATTATTTTTTTCTACAGCGTGACACAGCTGCCTTTGTCAGGGAGTAAGCGATGAAAGATTCTTCACGCACACACCTGCTAGTGACTTCAGGAACATCTCGCTTCTTTTTCTGCAAAGGGCACCTGAATAACTCTGCATTCATATCAGCAAAATGTGAGGTGGGAGGCTGGCTCACCCCTGCCCATCATGCCCCCGCCCAAAGAGAGGAAACTGCCCAGTGAGGACACCCCTGCAGCCCCTCTCAGGTGACTGTGAGCACACACTCATTAAGGAGTGTCAGCAGCCCATGGCTTCTCCAGCTCTGTCACAGCATTTAGACAACCAACATTTCCATGACCCAGGCCAGTTTTCCACCAAAATATTACTGTGAGAAGGATACCTCTGCCCATGTCAATGTTATGGGATGCAAAGGTGGTTTTCTGGTTTGAAGTGATGTGACTTGACAGTCCAACTTGGTGCAGTGTCTGTTGTTTGGGTCCTTCTGTAGCTCCTGAGTGTTTGTATGGACACTGGGTAAGCCAAGGCCAGGCCACAGTGTCTATTCCTGTCAAGACCCATTTCTAGCTGCTGCCCTGCATCTACCAGCATCAGTGTGACCTGCCAGCCATGTTCAAGGTCTTCCCACCAGGCCACCTGCCCCTAGACAACTGCAGTGACTGTCTTTTGGTGACAGACAGAACAGTTCTTTTTGGCATTTTGTGCCTTGGAGGTTGCCAGGTTAATATGTCTAGACTCAGCCCACCTCAAGAAGCCAGGTAGCCACCTCAAGTGAAGATACGATGTCCACTCATTAGCTCCAGTCGCCTTCCAAACCTGGAGGGTGTTACAGTGATGGACATTGACACATATTGCCTTTAACGCACCCTCATATTCCAGTAGTGATTTCCAGAGGACAGTGCACGTGTGGGCGTTGTTTTAAAAGGCCAGGTTTCCATTACTGTTCAGCCTGACCTTATGGCCACTGCCTGTGAATTGGCAAAAACCAAACCACAGGGGCTTTTACCATCATTCAGTTCTTCCATTGCTGCTAGGAAAATGGTATGGAGTTAAGCTCACTGGGCTAGTCTGTTTTTACCTTCCTGGATCAGAGCAGCAGCTTTCTAAACACTGTTGTCCATTCACCTTGCAACTGCCATTTATAAACCAAGCAGCAATTTGTAGGTCAGTTGAGAATAGTTTTTATAGGATACTGTCCAAGTGACAGTAGGATCCAGCAGCTTCCTGGATCCTACTGAGTATGCTGTTGCAAACTCAGTCCCAGGGGTGAAGAGGCTCATTGCTCCTGAGCATATCCCCGCTGCATTCATTTCCTTGGGTGTATAGTCCTGTATAAACCATTTCCACTTTTTTATGGAACTCTTCTGAGAACTGTCCTCCACATTTGAATATCTGTCCAACATTATCCAAGAGATCCTGTGTATCTCAGGTTTCAAGACTGTTTTGGGTCCTTTGGTCATCGGGATAATTTCAATTAATATCCTATAGCAAGCTAGCCACTGCCCCTTGAATGGAATTCTCTAGATGAAGTCCCACTAGTCATCCTGAGAGGTGCTGAGAGACTTTGACGTGCTTGTTAGCTGCTGCACACAGGCCATGGGGCAGAGACAGTGTCTGCACTGCCCCTGCAGCTCCATTCTATACCGGCTGCGTCTCATCAGCACGTCCAGTTCACATGGTTTCAAGGTGGGTTTGCACCTCTGTCCTATATCACTAGGGAGGGAAGTGTTTCTCTGTCAGACATCCTGTCGTTATCCATTAACATTCAAGGAAGGGAGACACGACCTCTTAAAGCCTGATTGAATTAAACATTCCAACTTTCATTCTAATTTTCACCTTAATCCTTCCAAAGTTTTCATCTCTATATTCTCTCAGCCTAACTGTAGCCCACATTTGGGCTTCTCCAACAGGTTTTTGTACCACAGGCACTGGGTTCCTGTGTAAAGGAGCCAGTGTAGACCATGTGCCCACTCCTCTCCAGCCCTAGACCACTCACCCACTCTTGTGCATACAAGGCTTTGGGTCCTCCCCTGGGTGTCGAGTCAACTCCAGCTGTTAATCTTTATCTTGATTAATCTGTCAAACTATTGATTGCCCCAAGTGATTGCAGCTCAGGTTTCCCACTGAAATCTTTGCCTTTCTGCTTTTTAAAGTTTTTCGAACTAGGGTAAATACACCCATCTTGTTTGGAGCCCTTTAATTTTGGGGGTCCCTTCACCCAGCCTTCACTGGTGTTATATATAAGAACTTTGCTTTAACTTTATTTTTATTTATTGTTTACTTTATTCTCATTCTTTGTTTTTTTTTTTTGCAAACAAGTAAACAAAAAGCCCTTGAGTTAGGAATACAAACAGTACCTTTCAGAAGAGAAATAACGATGCATCAGCCTTTCTTGCTGCAGAAAATGCATAGTTTTATGGATGATTAAGGCTAACCTGACCTAGACACCCAAAGCAAATCAGGAATCATTCAAATTATTATCTTTATTTCTCTAGGCTAGGCCCTTGGGAATACATTGGCATACTGGGACTGTCCCTTGTGGACAAAAAGGGGTCACACACTAAACCCGACAAGCTCAGGAGAGGCCTTTGTGATGGCCTTACAAACTCAGAGACCTAAAGTAACCACATATAATGGTCTGAAATTAAAACTTTCTAATTAAAAGCAGGTCGTGGTCTGCGGTCATTTCCTAGGCTAGAATCTTCCCTAACAAAAGTCAGTCTTTACCTTAATTGAGGCTGCGTATTGTCTTTTTGCGTCTATGATAACACACTTTGGAATGTCAAGATAACTTCCCTTTGTCCAAACCTCTCACACAACCACTCTATCAGAGCAAAAACAACAAATCCCCTCATTGTTATTGGTGTTGTGTTAATTGTTGACTGTTAACTAACCTATACACACCAATGTAAAAGAAATGTGCCTATCACTTTACTTTTTATTCATTCCCAAAACTTCCTCTTCCCCTTCTCCCCATTTTGCCTTCTCCTGCCTCCTAATCTATCACCAATGAATTTCATGTAACTCCTTTATGCCCCCTCTTTTTGTTAGGTAGGACAGATAGGAAACAAAGGCAGAGAGGAGGAGGAGGGATACATGTCCCACACACTGACTGAACAGTCCTTGAAGTTCTATGTATCTTTTCCATCATCTGGGAAAGAAAGCCTTTGAAACTGCTTTCATCCCAAGACCTGAAAGACCTGAAAGGGCCCATAGTGCCTAAAGCAAGAAGCTCATTAATACCTTTGGGTAAACACACCCCATCCTGGAAAGCTAGCACCACCTTTACCAGTCAATCAGTATGTGACTTCTTCACATCCCCCCATTCCACCAACTATGTAAGTCCTCAGAACAAGGACTCTTGCTCTTGCCTTTCTCCCCCCACCTCAGCAAGGCCCGTTCTCTTCCATGAGAACATATCACCAATAAACCCTGTTTGTATGATAATAGACTCACTGATCTGTAATTCTTAGCTGTATTGGTGAGAAAAACTGAGTTTCTGGGAGTTTCTCCCATAAAATTTTGATTGTAATGTATAAAATAAAGTGCAAAACTGCAATTCTCTGGAGAATTTTCTCGACCTGTTGGGGCTTTCTTTCTGGCAATTGTCAGTTTGGCTCAAATCGACTCATAAAAATACAGGTTTGGAAGTTCCTTATGTTGACAGTCCACATGGACTCTTGAGGGGGCTGTAGTATTTTGCATTAAGCGTATTCTTTGGTGTTGGTTACTTTGGTTACTCAGTGGTAACAAACATGCCTGGTTTTGATCAGGGACTCAAGAGTTTGAAAATTTTTGTTTTAGGTAATAACTAATAAGCTTAGTAATCAATGCATGTAAAAAGCTGTTGTTTCAGGAACTGATGGTATGATCCACCTCGACTCCAGGAAACCATAAACAGTTCTACCTTTGTGCCCCAGGAGGACTGCAGCAGTCAGGGTGGTATCTGAGCCATGGCACTCCAGGGAGAGAATGTCTGCTGACCAGGATGCAGATAAAGACCACCTCCCAGGACTGCTGCCCTTTTATCTGTTTCCCTGAATTCCAAACCCCTTATCCACACTTTTCTTCTTTTATAAAAAGGGTCCGTTTGAAATGGAATATAAGATGGCCTGTGAGGGTACATAACCTGTGGTCTTCCCAGATCACCGGCCATCTGAATAAAGTGTCCATAAATATTCAATCCCTGCCTCTGCTTATTAATTCTGATATGACAGGTAGCATGAATGCTGACTTTTCTGGTTTCATGAGGACTGCTCTGCAGCTGGGCTGAACTGTGCCAACAATGTGGAACAGCTGTGGGATTTTCCAGGGTCCATCAGCTTTGGAGGTAAGAGTGTTATTGGAAGCTTGGTTCTTCTTGCTGACGCAGTAAAGGATTACAGATCAGCAAGATGAGAGTGGATGAGTAAGAGTTTTATTAATACGTTCTCAAATGGGCCTGCCAAGAAAGGCTTATCATAGAAGAAGCCACAGGAGAGCCTAGGCTGGGCTGCCTTGGCTCACTGGGATGTCAGAGAAAAGAGGCCTTAGGGACAGGTTCAGGGGATTAGCTTGGGACAAACTTCCAACTGCCCATTGCCTTAGAGTTTAAGAGACACATGCCTGTGAAGAAAGAAGTAGGGGAGGGAGAAGAAGGAGAAGGAACATGGTGCTGGCTGCTCCCCAGAGGGAGAGCTAGAGTGCTGGGTCCTTTGTCTTGAGGCTTTTTAAAGAAAGAGATTTTATTTATTTATTTGTAGAGAGAGGGGCAGGGAGAAAGAGAGGGAGAGAAACATCAATATGCAAGAGATACTTTGATCAGTTGCCTCTCGGATGCACCCTATTAGGGACCTGGCCTGCAACGCAGGCCCATGTTCTGACTGAGAATCAAACTGGTGACCTCTGGGCTTGCAGGCCAGCACTCAATCCGTTGAGTCACACCAGCCAGAGCAAGCCTTGAGGCTTTTATCTCTTTCTTGCAGGAGAGAATCTTAGGGGAGTTCTCAGGGGAGGATTTCAGCAGAGTATTCATCAGTTCTCCAGGTGTGCCCTTTCAGGGTCGTGGTGTCTTCTGATTGGTCAGTGGCAGGGCAGGGGGTCTTCAGTCATTGCAGTTGGTTCTGTCATTGTCCGCCCAGTTTTGCTCCTTTTCTGGGCCTGGAGCTGAAACACAACTGAGACCTAGATGTTGTCCCTAGGGAGGTGACCTTCTGTATCTGGCTGTAAATTGCTTGGCCATCGTGTTCAGCTACCTGTCTCAGTTCCCCTATTCCACTTGCCAAGGAATTTTCCTAGCTTCTTACTATCCTGTCTCAGGAGTTGTTGGCTGTTTCTGATTTACAACCTGTTTTACCAGGAATTCCAAGGAAGTTTTATGGTTTGTCTTGTACCCTAAAATGAGAATAATTTTTTACAATTAAAAAATAAAAGATTGCTGGACATTGGGGACAAAAGAATGGTCAGATTATAAGCACAACATAATATGACTATGTTCAAGCATGTGAAATCTTCCACAGTAGTGGAAACAGGGCAGATAAAAATCCATTTATATCTTTTCACTATAATTTAAAAAAATATTTTATTTATTCTTAGAGAGAGGGGAAGGGAGGGAGAAAGACATCGACTAGTTGCCTCTTGCACACACCCTGACTGGGGACCAGGCTTGCCCTGACAGAAAATTGAACCTGTGACCTTTGGCTTTGTGAGTTGATGCCCAATTTTTTCTTCTTCGCTCCCCAGATTCGATAATTTAATTAACCTATCTTCTAGTTCACTGATCCTGTCTTCTGACTTGGAATATGATGTTGAACACTTCTAGTATATTATATATTTTATTTATTATGCTTTTCAGATCTAAAATTTCTATCAGTTTACTTATTGTAATTTCTATTTATTGATAGTTCTTATTTGGTGAGAAATTGTTCTCTTGGTTTCCTTCCTGGGTTCTCTTGGCAACTTCCTGTGATTTGTTTGGGACTGCCCAGATAATCCAGGATAACCTCCCTATGTTAAGACCCTAAACCCGAGGAAGTCAAGTCATTGCCTGTATTAGACAAGATTTTACATCAATAAATTAAATATTTCAAAAAACCTAAAGGAAACAGTCAATCTGCAAAACCACCTGAAGACTAGCTGAACAAAACTCCTATAATTAAAGATACAAAGAAGCCACGTCAAAACTGGTTCCAGAAGCAAAGATGTGGAATGGACTGGTCCCACACCCAAGTGTGGTGATTGAGAATCGAGATAGATATCTCAGCAGCAGCGCTCACCCAAGAAGAGCAAAGAGTCTGAGCCCCGTACCAGGTTCCCTGGCCCAGGGCACCAGTGCCAGGAAGAGGAGACTCTACAACATCTGGCTGTGATAATCACTACGGATTTTATCTATCCAGGTGAGACAAAAGGCTGCTAGAAACCCAGGCATCCCCTTAAAGAGTTCGCACACAGTTTCACTCACAAGAACTCACCTAGACTTCATTGGAGGTCCAGCAACTCAGAAGGCACCAGAGATATATAGGGAGAAACTGGGTTGTGTGGCTTCAGGACTAAGGCTGAAGGAACAGCCAACATCGTCCCTGTGTTGACCTTTCCCCAAAGCTGACTGCTGGGGCCATCTTGCCTGTGTAGACCTCTACCCTCACACAGCCTCACACAGGAATCTCAAATTGCACTAGTGTGTGAACTTCACTGGCTCCACCCTGATGGCTCTCTGGGACCCTGTCACACCAACAAGCACACTGCCAGAGGCTCCTTTGGTGACAGGCGATTGGTCTTGACCCATGCTACAGTCTTTTTTAAAAAGGTTTCGAGGTCTGCAGGTCCCAGGCAGACAGTGGCTGGCCTCACTGCACCCTGTGCCTT
This sequence comes from Mormoops blainvillei, assembly GCA_004026545.1. Classification (NCBI taxonomy): domain Eukaryota; kingdom Metazoa; phylum Chordata; class Mammalia; order Chiroptera; family Mormoopidae; genus Mormoops; species Mormoops blainvillei. Next base: position 30,723 of record PVJD01013186.1, read on the forward strand.
TTGCTTAATGGCCCCAGACTCAGCACTGATGCCAAATCTGTGTCTGCATTAACTGGGTGAATACCACTCATTCCGTCTTGGTGGTTCCCTGATACAAAATCTCACCCAACTCACACACTGCCTGAGCCTTATAGGCAGCTGGCAGGTGGCAGTAGGCTTTGAAGTGCCCAGTGGCTTTTTTGAGCTGCCCCAGGCCTGGTACTGGTGATAACCAACCTCGGTTCATGGCGTGGCCTCTCCCATGTGCTCCCAGGTCCAGCACAGATAGCTACCAACCATGGATCTCTATGTAGCTTCTACCAGGTAGCACTGAGCCAGTCACAAGTAGTGAACAAACTTTACCTACTCCGAAGCCCCTCTGAAGAGGTACCAGAAACAACACACCAGGTAGCCAGCTTCAGACCACATTAGAGCACCACCTGATTAGCTCTGCAAGTGGCACACCCAAAGAGTGGTCTTGGCAGGCACTAGAGCACACAGGGGCAAATCCCACTCCATGGAATCAGCTCCCACAAAGTAATTTGTGTGCTGTGGTTGCAGCCAATTTTCATTTATGAGTCAAACTGAGGGTCAACTCCACCCACTGATGTGCCAACAGCAATCAAGCTCATCTACAGTAGGAGGGCACATGCAACCCACACAATGGACACTTTTAGTGCTGCCAGCTCAGGTGATCAAAAAGACTGAGTCACTGGGCTCCACCAAATGCTACAACATAAGGTGACCGTACAAATACAGGGAGATGTAGCAGACTTACCTAATATATAGAAACAGACACACAGAGTCAGCCAAAATGGAAAAACAAACAAAAAAAGTGGCAAATTAAAGAACAAAAGAAATTTCCAGAAAAAGAACTAAACAAAATGGAAGCAAGCCATTTACCATATACAAAGTTCAAAACACTGGCGTTGCACATGGAGACAGGATCCAGGCTCTTGGTGGTCACAAACAAAGAACCGAATGGACTACACAAAGATAAGCGAAGAAATGAAGCAAGTGAGATTTATTAAGCCCAAGATATGGGGACGGTCCATTTCAGACCAGAGAATGCCCCACTCCTATTGAATAGTTAGAGGCTTTATAGGGTTTATACTTAAGCTTCTGCTCATGCTATTTCCCACCATCCTCCTTGATTGCTTGTTCGGGGAGGAAACTGCAATGCTAATTTATTAATGAGGCAAAGGTGCAACCGAAGCTCTGGTGTGCAAGCATGGTTCCTTCTCAGATGTCACAAGGCAATTCTCAGAAATCAGGATGCTGACTGATGACAGCTGCAGTGTCTCAGGACTTATTCCTGTTCCATCTCCTGCCTCACTGATTATAAGGATACTCAAGGCACTTAGTGAGAACATCAACAAAGAGAAAGTAAGCTTAAAATAGGACATAAAAACCATAAAAAAGAATCAGTTAGATTAAAGAATATAAAAACTGAAATGAAGAATACACTGGAAGAAATCAATTAGATAAAGCACAAAACTGAATCAGCAGTTTGGAAGACAAGGTACCAAAAGATGCTCAACTGAAACAGAAAAAAAAAAAAGAAGAAGAAGAAGAAGAAGAAGAAAAGAATTTTTTAAAGTGAGGGTAGTTTAAGGGACCTCTGAAACTACAAGTGTAACAGAATTTGTAACATAGAGATACCAGAAGGCCAAGAGAGAGAGAGAGCAAGGGATTGTGAGTCTATTAGAAGAAATAATGACTGGAAAATTCCCTACAGGGGAAAATGCACAGAGATTTTCCTACAGAAAGCACAGAGAGTCCCAAACAAGATGAACCCAAAGAGGCACACACCATGACACATCATAGCTAAAAATGGAAAAGATGAAAGAGGAAGAGAGAATCTTAAAAACAGTAAGAGAAAGGCATTAGTTTCCTACAAGGGAGTTTCCATAAGACTATCAGCTGATTTCTCAATAAAAACTTTGCAGGCCAGAAGGGATTGGCACAAAAAATTCAGTGATGAAAACCAAGGACTTACGACCCAGACCACTGTACAAAAGCAAGACAATTATTTAAAAACAAAGGACAGATAGCCTTGGCTGGGATGGCTCAGTGGATTGAGTGCCCACCTGTGAACCAAAGGGTTGCTAGTCCAATTCCCAGTCGGGGCGCATGTCTGGGTTGTGGGTCAGGTCCCCAGTGGGGGGGTGTGAGAGGCAACCGCACATTGATGTTTGTCTCCCTCTTTTTCTCCCTCCCTTCACCTCTCTCTAAAAGTAAATAAATAAAATCCTAAAAAATAAAATAAAATAAAGGACAGATAAAGAGCTTCTCAGACAAGAAAAAACTAAAGTAGTTCATCACCAAACCAGCATTAACAAGAAATGTTAAATGTTCTTCTTTAAGAAGATGGTATGGGGGAGAAGGAACATAAATATGAATAATAAAATGGCAATAACTACATATCTATAGATAATCACTTTAAATATAAATGGATTGGTAATGGAAAAAAATACAATAAAGGTGAAATTTTAAAAATCAGCCAGAAAAAAAAAAGATAAATTGATTAAATACTCCAATCAAAAGACATAGGGTAGCCCTGGCTGGCATGGCTCAGTTGGTTGGGTGTCATCCCATGAAGTGAAAGGTCACTAAGTTCGATTCCCAGTCAGGGCACATGCCTGGGTTGCAGGCCTGGTCCCGCATTGGGGCATGTGCAAGAGGCAACTGATTGATGTTTCTTTCCCTCTCTTTCTTCCTACATTTCCCTCTCTCTAAATAAATAAATAAAGTCTTAAAGAAAAGACATAGGGTAGCTAAATAGATAAGAAAACAAAATCCATACACATGCTGCCTACAAGAGGCCACTTCAGACTGAAAGACACAAACTGAAAGTGAAGGGGTGGAAAAAGATATTTTATGTAAATGGAAACAAATAAACAAAAAGCTGAGGTAGTAATACCTCTATCAGACAAAATAGACTTTGAAACAAAGGCTGTAATAAGAGACAAAAAGGACATACCATAATGATAAAGAGATCAATCGAATAAGAGGATATACTCTTGTAAACATTTATGCACCTAAAATAGGAGCACCTAAACATATAAAGCAAATACTGACAACAAAAAGAGAGAGATTGACAGTAATACAGTCTTAGTAGGGTATTTTAACACCCCACTGTCATTAATGGATAGATCTTCCAGAAAGAAAATCAACAAGGAAACACTGACCTTAAATGACACATTCAACCACATAAATTTAATTAACATTTTCAGAGCATTTTACCCCAAAGCAGAAGAATATACATTCTTTTCCAGTGCAGATGGAACATTTTCCAGGATAGACCACATGTTAGGCCAAGAAGCAAGTCTCCACTTATATACAAGATTGAAATCATATCAAGTATCTTTTCTGAACACAGACACATAGAGGCTAAACACATGTTACTAAACAATGAATGGGCTAACAATGAGGTCAAGGAAGAAATCAAAAGATACATTGAAACAAATGAAAATGAAAACACAATGATTCGAAATCTATGGGACACAGCGAAAGCAGTCCTAAAAGGGAAGTTTATAGCTATGTAGGCCTACCTCAAAAAATGAGAAAAATCTTAAATAAACAATCTAATCTTACACCTAAAGGAACTAAAACAACAATAAACAAAACCCAAAGTGAGTAGAAGGAAGAAAAATAAACATCAGAGTGGAAAAAATAACCTAGAGTCTAAAAAACACTACAAAAGATTAATAAAGCCAAGAGCTCATCTTTGAAAAGATATACAACATTGCTAAACCTTTACCAGACTCATTCAGAAAAAAAGAAAGACAACCCAAATAGATAAAATCAGGAATGAAAGAGGACAAGTGACAACACCACAGAAATACTAAGAATCATAAGAAAATAACTACAAACAATTATATGCCAACAATTGAGACAATCTGAAAAGTTGATAAATTCCTACAAAGATATAATCTTCCAAGGCTAAATCATTGTAAAACAGGAAATCTAAATAGATAGATTACTGCCAACGAAATAGACATGGTAATTTAAAAAACCCCAATAAACAAGAGTCCTGGACCAGTTGGCTTCACAAGTGAATTTTACCCAACATTCAAAGAACTTACACTTATCCTTCTCAAACTACTCCAAAAATTTCAAGAGGAGGGTAGACTCCCAAGATTTTATGGGGCCACAATTACCCTGATTCCAAAACAAATAAAGATACTAAAAAGAAAGAAAATTATAAGCCAATATCCCTGTCAACATAAGTGTAAAACTCCTCAATAAAATATTTGCAAGCCAAAATACAACAATACATTAAAAAGATCATACACCATGATCAAGTGGGATTTGTTCCTGAGATGCAAGTTTTGTTCAGTATACACAAACCAATTAATGTGATATACCACATAAACAAAATGAAGAATAAAAATCATGTGATCATGTCGACAGATTTAATATTTAACAAAATCCTTTCAGGATTAGGTCACAGAAAGAAGGAAAGTTAAAGAAAAAAATACCATACAAACATTGATGAAAAGTCACACAGAGAACACAGCAGAGCAATTACAGGATCTCCTTAGACACAGAGCAGATATAGACAGGTTACAACATTTTAGTATAGTTAGTTTGATCTGATGTGATCCTTGAGACAACATAATCCCACATATTTGACATAGTGGTGAGCAA
>PVJD01013187.1:0-35357 GCA_004026545.1 Mormoops blainvillei
AATGGGCAATGGAAAAGCAACAAAGGTATATTAAACTGTGAAAAAAAAAATACACAACAAAGCCGAATATTTTTCATCTGCATAGCCCTGCATAATCCTTAAATGACTATAAATGATCTTTACATCAACAAGTTACAGCAGCAGTCAGCTTATATGCAACCTTTGCTATTTTTACAGAAGATTCTCTCTTGGCGGTATCAGTAGCTGGTGAACTCAAAGTGTGGGATCTCTCTTCATCTATCAACAGCATTCAGGTTGGCTTGCAAAACTTCTTTTTTACCTCCATATTTATTTAAATTTTTTTAGATTACAGGGATAGTACATGCTTAATTTAGAAGTTCAAATAATATAGACAAGTATATATTTTGCCCTCATGTACTTCCCCCATCCGTCTTCCTGCTTCCAGTGCCAGGGGTGGGCATTGGCAACAGCTGGATTATATTCTTTCATCCTTTTCTCCGTGCGTCTACAAATCTTTTTGATCTACAAACACACACTGATTAATTTTAATTAACAATAAAAATCGTAGATGAATATCTTTTTGTCCCTTAAGCAGAAGACCCTCTTTTTCCTGGGTTGTGTGAACAGTGGCACGGAGATAGATGTCTATGAATAGCTGGGGGTCACATACACTGGGAGTCCGGTATATTCTCCTGCTGCTACCTTGAGACTACAAGTTAAATTATGGACAAAAGAACAGTCATAGTATTTGTTGTGCTGGTAATGAAATTGTTTTGGCTGCCCCATGGTGCTCTGGGCCCTCCTTAGGAATGTCTTGGTTGAGGAAGCTCAGAAATTGTATTGGCATACTGAGCCCAGGAAACACGCCCCCAGCATTTTCAGAAACTGATTGACAATGTACTATTCTGCGCTGGCCACTCTTCTTCAAAACACTTTTCAAAGCACTTTGTGTATTTTTGTTATTATAGCAATTAAGAAACTGCAGAGTTTTAAAAAAATTATTTTTCTTTCTTTTTCTGGTATGTCTGTCAAGTCTGAATGTTGGTAACTTACACTCTCAGCGCCCAGCCTAGTCTCCCACAGAATGTTTGTCGAGTGATTGTATTTACAATGAATCTTTGAGTCCAAGTGGGTTTCCTGCTAATGGTATCTTTTGCAAAGTAACTTCTTAGTTCAGAAAATTATAAAGGAAACTGGGGTACTTTTCATTTTATAATAATGGTACGATCTACTTCAGGCATTCAGAGGAGCAAATCTTCTGATATAGTCACATATAAATTACCTAGGACTAGTACTAAAATGTTTTCATTCCTCTTGAAGGAAAAGCAAGATGTCTATGAAAAGGAATCCAAATTTCTCGACTCCCTGAACTGCCGAACAATACGATTTTGCACATATACAGAGAGACTTCTATTGGTGGTATTTTCAAGATGTTGGAAGGTATTATAAAATAACCTAATAAATACCAGTGATATACAAATGTAATTTTAAATTTTTTTTCTTGTTCAGTGCAACAATTATAATAATATAATTTAAAATGCGATATAAACACTATACAATATTATTGCCACAGCATGGATGACCTGGCTTTTATGACTGACTTTTATTTGTTTTCCACTCCTCACATTCAGCTGTTTTTTTTTTCAGGCAATTATATATGTAACAGGAAATGCTCATATTATTAATAATGGACCATATTAATAATAAGCATTTACCTCTAGATTATTTCCAAAAGTTGATGCTTGCTATGAATTTAAAAGAAAACTAATATTTTTCACCTACATAGATTGGTCTTATTTATAGATATTTTTTCTTTTTCCACTTTGTCACTACACTTGCTTTTTTTTTTTTTAGGAAATATACATTTATTTCTTATAAATCTATTCACTGATATTTCCCAGATTTAAAAAAAAGTTAACTTACCATCACATGATATAGCATCCTTTAATGTTTCATATACCTGGCTCAGTTAGCGACATTCTATTCTCTCACTTATATACTGATATATTTTAAACAAAAATTCTAAGTATATGGTCTAGAAAAGGGTTTATACTGTTTAAAGTTTTTTGTGTAATAAATTTTTAAATGTTAAAGTTGACTTTCCCTATGGAAATAATAAAATTATATGGAGATTTGGGGGTTTCTAGTCTCTTTGCTTAATGGACATGTTAGCCAAATAAAGTTTATATATGGAAACCTACCTTAGGATAAATAAGAAAAAAAATAAGTACTAGTAAGGTATCTTGATACATGAGTACAGTGTGGGCTATCATTAATACTTAATATGTTGTTGCATTAACACTGCCATCTAAATAGGCTTGGTGAGCACAATTTATCTTTCACCTCAGTGGCAGATTAGATTGGAAGCTTTTGTTAATGTGTGTCATTCGTTTTGTGCCTTAGGTTTATGATTACTGTGATTTTTCCCTTCTGCGGACTGAGGTCAGTAGAAGTGGGCAGTTCTTTGCCGGTGGAGAGGTGCTTGCTGCTCACAGAATCATCATCTGGACAGAAGATGGTCACAGTTACATCTATCAGCTGCTGAACAGGTGGGCTCAGATGGGAGCGGCATACAAAACATTCAGGTTGGAAATGAACTTTGGGAGGTTTATTATGGAAAAATCCCTGCATGCTGCCCATGATCAAAAACCAGAACAAAACAACTTTGGCACTGGAAGATTTACTCTGAGCTCCGTAGGCTTCTGCCTTTGTATAAAACAGCAGGGGATGAAGGAATGAGATTAACCATGTATAACTTGTACAGCTGGTGCTGGGTTTTCAAAAAGTCACTTGTAATTATTAACCCAACAATTTCTAACTAGAGTTTAGAAACTTGAATGGTACCATCAGGCTTTTGAAAGTGGGAAGGAAAAAAAAACAAATAAAGAACCCCAAAGTTCTAAACTTTGCTTTTTATTTTTTACCATGCAGTGGGCTTTCAAAAAGCATATACCCTGCTGATGGAAGAGTGCTTAAAGAGACCATTTATCCTCATTTACTGTGCTCTACTTCTGTGCAGGAAAACAAGGTAATGCAAGAAAAGAGGGGCTGCCTCAATGCTGTTTCACTCTGTTCCTTAGATGTGTTGCTTTGTCTGTAACAGAGTCAAGATTGAAAAAGTTGAACTGAAGAATGACATCAAGTTGTTAATGAAAAAATCAAATATACCCGTTAATGGCTACTAACGAGAAAACTGTCTTTTAAAAAAATTTATTGTTTTCAAGTCAGATTAAATATTACGTATTTTTATGGGAAAATTATAGATTTAAAAAAAGGAGGAATTAAAATTCCAACTTGACCACCGTAAATATTCACTGTAAATATTTTTATGCATATTTACTTATTTTAATTGAAAGATTTTTTAAATATTTGAGAAGTTGAAAGATTAGTACAATCATCAGTCACATATCCTTTACCTAGGTTCACCAGTTGTCAACATTTTGCCATATTTAATCTGTCTATACACACACACACACACACATTTTTCAATGACCTTTTTGATAGATGCTTCGATTCAACATTAGCATTTTGATGTATCTACTCCGGTTTTTAACTTTATCAAATGGTTTATACCCTGTTTTATTTTTTTAATATTGAGACCTTTTTCACATGTATTTAGCTCTTCTTCTGAATATGTTTTCTTGTTGAAACAAATATAATTATAATTCCTGGAAGGAAATCGAGAATATAATTGTGAGCTTTTACTTGGCTGAATTATGTATTTGACACTCTATGAAGCTTGAGAAATTAAGAAGTTATTTTATTATAGTAGCGTTAAACAAAGTGTTTTTTTTTTTCAACCTAGTGGACTTAGTCATCAGTTAATTATCCAAAGGGTGTTTCATGGAGAATGAAGAAATTTTAAATTATTGATGTACCAACCACAGAAGCATGTTAATTTTTACAGAGCGATGGTTTACTTAATTAGACAGCATAACAGTTGGAAATCCTATAGTTCAGTGATTGTTCTGCTAACATATCTGTGAGATTTTGTTGCCAAGAGTTAAGAAACTGTCAGCCAAAAACTAGAACTGCAGGTACCACTGGAGTATAGGCAAACTTTAGAATTATGGCATTCAACCATGTTTCTAAAGTCATTTGTGGGCAAGCAATAGAACTTTGTGTTGCTGTTGATCATAAAAGCAGTATTGTGGCTTACTCAAAGAGGCATTTTTAGTTATTTTGGAAGGACATTCTCTTTTTTCTTTTTACCTCCAGAATACATTTTTATAAAGCAGTTTTGCCTAAAAGTTAAATATAAGTGGCGTGCTTTAAGAGCTGCTAGTCTACTGCAAATATTAACACTATACATAACTATGAAGCAAAAGGACAGTAATTACAACATATCTTTAAAATACTAATATTATGAGAAACTACCTTGCTTTGTTTCAAGATGTGCAGATAAAAATCTATGGGTCTTCTGTCAGTAATTTTTGTTTGGACAACCACAGTCGTTTCTGTATTTTATTTTACTTTTTAATCCACAAGTGAGTTATTTTTTTAAAATTTATTTTTATTGCATTTTTTCCATTATCATTTATCCCCCTGTTTCTGTATTTTACAAGTGGGAAGTACTTGGAAGCCAGTGCAATATGAATGGAATAATCTGAAACTGACAGAAGATGATATACCCATTCTCAGACCCTTGGCCTTCTATCCAGCCAAGGGAAGAAAGTCAGATATTATTCTCCTTATTCCAAATGCCACCGCTATTTACTAATTAATTAGACTTCATAGTTGCTCTTGCAGTTAGAAGGTAATGTGAGCATTTTAGTGGAGTGGGGAGGTGAGTTTGATAGGCCTAATAAGCATAGGAAAAGGCCCTACAGTATAAACATGTAGTATTGACTGGGCTGTTCTTTTTTTGTTTTGGGGATGATAATCATAGAATTAAATTTCAAGATTTGATAGTAACATGCTCTCAGGGTTACCCTTGGTGATGCAGAGGACATATCTGTGGGTGGAGTTGTAGTAGCAAGAATGGGGACTCCCCCTTCCTTGCAGTAGCTTTAAGAGCATCTTCTTAGTTTCAAGTCATAGCTGATGAGACCTATGAAAGGGCTCCTTGCTGTAAGGATGAGGAGCTGGGCTTCCCAGGGACTCAGCTATGGAGTAACACTACATTGCTAAGGGGGAGTAACAGTGATAGAAACAGCCAAAGAATTGCAGGTAAGAAATTTGAGTGCATGAACTAAAAGTCATGACAGAGATGATGGTGATAGTTCTTATTATTGTCGAGCACACACAGTGCTTAATTTACATCAGTTCTCACCATGTTCAGAGAGGGTAACCGAGGATTTGAACTCAGGCAGTTTGGCCTGAGAGTCTGGTAATGGGTCTTTGGAGTGAGTTTCTCAGTTGTTCTGAAAGTGGACAATGAGAATTGTTAATATTTATTGAGTACGTACCAAATGCCTGGCACCGTTCTAAGTACCTTACGTTATCAGCTCAATCCTGACAGAAATCCCACATAATAGCTGCCTTTATTAGCCTCTATGAGGCATACAGAAGTTAATTGTCTAAATCAAGTAATCAGCTCCTTTAATAGAGTTAGTGTGTCCTAAAACCAGTATTGGAATCCAGGCAGTTAGCCCAAGAAAATTCACTCTTTGTGACTAGTTTATTACATCTTAAAGGACGGATACGAGTTCTTACGATGAACAATGGAATTCATATGGTAAGAGATTCTAAGCAGGTTTTTAGGAGACTTGAAGAACCAGCGCAGGAACTACTGGAAAAGAGGGTGATCAAGGCATCCAGGGTGGGCATGAGCAAGTGAGAAATGGCAGGGCAGAAGCTGAGGGCAGAGGGGCGCATAGGCTGCAGGGGTAGCACACTGAGCTGGGAGGGAAGAGATGTGCTGCCACCAACCTGAGATGCCTGCTAGTCTCCCTGGAGCTTCATTCCCATCAAAACCTTGAGGAAGTTGGACTAGTTAATTCTAAGTTTCCTAAAGGTGGAGAGAGTTTGAGGAACCATTTTATCAACACCATTCTAACATCTGCAATGATGCTATCTGTGAGAACTCTAAGACCCTGACTTGTCTTCTGAATCTTAAAAAACCAAAACAAAACAAAATTTATTCAGAGAACTGATTTCATAGGAACTGTTTTCTCTTCTGCAATGTTCTCATTTGTTGGGACTATAGAGGATTATGTATCTTGTTCGAACTGTCTTGAATTAGTTTCTTATTTTCTTCCTATTTTAGTTTCCTTATCTCCATAATAGGAGTGATAACAATATTTACTTATTTTGTAGCTTTGTTGTGAGGATTAAATGTAACAATATTTTGGCCCTTAATACGTTCTAAAGAGATATTATAAAATTTTTCCACTAATATATCTAAGTTTGTACCTTCAAATGTATTTTCTGACTAGGAACTGAACTTTCTTACACTTATATTTTTATTAAAAATTTTTAATTACAGTTGATATTCAGTATTATATTACTTTCAGGTGTACAACATAGTGGTTAGACATTTTTATAATTTATGAAGTGATCACATCAGTAAAACTTTCTTAGACATCTTTAAATCCAGCACCAGCAGTTGGCTTTCTTTTCAGTGTGACTTTATCAATCAAAAGTAGTGTTTGTTCTTCTAATCACTTAATCATGTGGACCTCTTGTGCATAATATCTATGTGCACTCTACCCAAAGAGCATCCACATTGCACTGAGGTCCTGGGGAGACCCTAGCCTCGCTCACCAGTGAAAGTGCGTCTTTCAGAGCACAGGTGTCCGAGTCCCACTCGGCCCCAGAGAAGTCATAGCTCTCTCTCTCTAAGTATAGAGCCTGAATATAAACTATAACTCTCAATACATGAGGTGTATTTATTTATATTAATAACATATAATAATACATATTTTAACAATTTATGGGCCCATTTTTATTTTTCTGTGCAGACACAGGGAATTTGAAATCAAGTATGTTGAATCTGAAAAATGATCAACAGAAAGTGGAAAGTACTATATTAATTGTACAAAATTACTATCCAAATATTAGTTGTTATCATTTTAACTGGCAGTCGGAACATAAAGAAATCAGGTCTTCTTGACAGTAGAGTGTTATTATGACATGGGCTCTTGAGTCAGAATTACTGGACTCAAGACCACTGCCGTCTGTAGCCTATATCACCTTAGATAAATCAAATTCTTCACTTGCCGTTTATTCAGCTATAGAGTGAAGACAATGATAGTACTAACATTGCAGAATTATTGTGGGGATTATTTAACTGAATACATGTAAAGACCCTTACAGGATCTGTAACATATACACAGAACATGTTCAATGAATGTTAGATATTCTTATTAACTCCCTGATCTAGCTGGTGACATTTCTTTTTATTTTATACTTTTTTTGTCTTGAATGAGAGATTATAAATACTTGAAAATTTTTAAACAGAGGGAAATAAATGGAAACAATTTGGTTAATCTATGAAGTTTTGCTCCTCCATTTAAAAACAATGGTTATCATTTTATGCTTAGATATTTTCCTACATAAAAACTAACTTTTTGTTTTGGACCAGAGCCTTCCCTTTGTTATGGGTTATATGAATGAAAGGAAAGAGCCTTTTTATAAGGTACTTTTCTCTGGAGAAGTCTCAGGAAGAATTACTTTGTGGCACATCCCTGATGTTCCTGTATCCAAGTTTGATGGTTCTCCTAGAGGTAAGATGATCTTCATTTATAATCCCATGTCTTCTGAGAAATAGTTTGTAATTAACTCAGTGTTTTTCTAAGTAGAGTCACATGGACTAAAAACAAGAAATATTTTCTCACATACTACTATACATTAAATGCCAACATAAATTGCTTATAGATCTTATACAACAATACAACCAATATAATCCCAAATAACATTAATTTAGCATGAGCAATGTTTTACTGAAGTAAAATGAATGCTAGCAATAACAATATAGGGTAGGCTGACATACCGTATTCATATTTTTTATTTTGTCAAGTCCATATGCCATGCCATTTTTCAACCAATTTCTCTATTGGGATTATTACAGCTGCTTGGAACAGCAAACACAGCTATAAACTTGGCACTAAAACATTTGGCAATTTGAATGATTAGATGATTTAGCTTTTGCTTATTTTAATTTTCCTTTGAATAAAAAACTGAAATCATCAAAGTAAACATTATTGTGGAAAACTTTCGAACTCCTGAGAGTATGTATTCTAAATCAAGCAATCCTGTTTTACTCATTTCCCCTTATTCCAAAACCAGTGCATCGTCTCTGTGAATCATTGTGGGGGGCAAAGCAGAATCAGGGTTCTTTATACTTGAATTTCTAAGCACAAGTTTCCATTAGCAAATACTTTCACTGATAGAACTTTTAGTGTTCTTGTCCCAAATGTTTTCAAAATGGTTCACTTCGACCTAGATTAATAAGAAATAGGTCAAGCAATAGACTTAGAGTTTGGTGTAGTGTGTGGAAAAGTTTCTCACAGTCCAATCTTAAGAGTTAAAATGTATACCATGCCCACTGCTGAAGCCTCTTGACGGCTGGTGGCTCTAGGATTTCTCATATCTGTTCTTCTTACAGCAGCAGAATTAAATGTCTAGTCAGCCTTCTTTATAATTAGAACCAGACACATTTATGACAACTCTTGGTTCTAGTTTAAGGTTTAGGGGTTGAGATTTTCAGTCACTGTAACATGTGTACTGTAAGGTCAAGGGGGCCCTTTCATAGAGAGTCAGGTTGGTTTTATTTTGCCTTCTATGCTCCTGGGTGCCAAGCCTCTTTCACTTTCTGAGCTGACTCAAGGCCCAGTTCAAGCGCTTGGGTAGTCAGTTATATAAAATGGTAACCAGTGCTCTTGGTAGCCATAGATAGTTGCCTGGGGTTATGGTGTGATTTTGAGATATTCCTGTCCTTGACATTTAAAGAATAAATTTTTTCGTTTTATCTTATACGATAAAAGAGCCCGATTTACCTTCTGAACATTGCTAAGGCAAGTAGAAAACTCATGGGAGTGGTCTAACATTTTATATCACTGCAAGAGGTTCTCAGTTCTTCTCAGCTGGCCTAAGTCTAAAATGAATACACAAATACACATTGATTCTTCTGAGGCTTCTTGAAGGACAGAGAACCGATGAGAACCGATAAAGCTTCGTTTTTGAGTGAAGATGGCAGATGGTAGGAGAACTTTTCTGCCTATAGCCTACTATCAGGATGGCAAAAGTCTCTCGGTATCCCCAAGGGAGAGTGGCTTGATAATATTTTCCAAATTTATGATGACCATATAAACCTCTTTTTTTTTTCATTTTTTGTGTTTTCATTTTAGAGATACCAATAACTACCACCTGGACCCTTCAAGATAATTTTGATAAGCATCATATCATGTCACAAAGTATTATCGACTACTTCTCTGGGTTTAAAGATGGAGGGAGAACTGTGATAGTCACTTCATCACAGTATGTTCCAAGTCTTGATAAACTAGTATGTGGCTGTGAAGATGGGACAATTTTCATTACACGGGCTTTGAATGCTGCCAAAGCAGGACTTTTAGAAGGCGGTTCTTTATTAGAAGGTCATTGAATTTTATTTAACCCTATTTATTTAATTTATCTGAGTTTCAACTTTAACAAGCTGTATTAAGACTATTTCTGAAGCTTAAAAATATTGCTGGAACTTGCTAATAAATTTTTACTTGTTTTAACTTAAAGAAAAAAATATATATATTTTAATCAAACAGAAGCTTGTACAATGAGAAGTATGTTTCTCCCCATCCTTGATTTTCCTGTGTGTGCCCACTAACGGCCTATTCAAATGCTTTGCTTCCCAAACCTTAAGCCAACTTTATATGCTATTAAACATTTTAATATTTGCCAATCAATAGAAGAAGGTATCTTCCTCTTTTAATTTTTATTTCTTTGTTAATGAAATATAAATATGCTTATACATCTTTGTGCATTGCAGTAACTATACAGTAAGTTGTCTTATGCAGAGGAAGGAAAAATGTAGGAGGTGATTGAGATTTAGAATGTGTAGATAAATTTGTATTCTATTTTTCTCTTGTACAGAACATAGTTGACTGTAAGGTCCTTAACAGTAAAGACCAAATCTCAACTACAAAAAAACAAACAAACAAACAAAAACTTTTTACCTTTCCTACTATTGTTCTCAGTTTACTTTGCTACTTACAAAATATTACTAACCTGCGATTCAATGATTGACTGGAATAGCAGAAGGAGTGAATAGCAATGAGCTGAGGAGAGGCAGCATACTGCTGTACAGCTCAATGGTTGCTGTTAAAAGTCAGTGAGAAAGCTTAAGACCTTAGCATTTTTTACCAAGGCTGATTTGTCTTGTCCAGAAAACCTTCTGGAAAAAATGCAGAAGCCTCCATTTGACTCGTAGGCTTTATTTTCACTAACTTTTAATATGAATCACTGTTTATCTTGGTTTGCTCGGGGGCTACGAGGGGAGGGTGTACCTGATGAAGTAGAAGTAACCAATGAGTTTTTCATAGAAGTTATAATGACTCTTTGGAACTCATTTTTAATTTGAATTGAGAGAGTTTGAGGTCTGTGGTCCTTTCCAACTTTTTAAGATTTAGCTAATGAAAGAAGAAACAGTGTAGAAACTGGGTGTCAACAGCCCCGAGTTATAGTACAACTACAATACAAAACACCCTTTCCTACCGTGTGCCAGTACTAAGAAATTATGGACCTTATCTTACCTATTCCACACAACTACAGTCTTGTGTGAAGTAAAAATGATAATTACCTCAGTTTTTTCAGGTGCAGTACCTGTGACTTAGAGGAACAAAGCAATTCATGGTGACATATCTATTGAACCATAGACCTAGAAAAATAAAACCAGACCTGTTTAACAGCAAAGCTATGCTGTTAAATATTATGCTATTCTTTTTCCCTAGGATTCGAGTCACTTAACCACTCTGAGCCTCAAATACTTTATCTAAAACAGAGGTGGAACTAGGTAATCTCCAATAGTTTTGATAGCAAAAACGTTACCCGTGAAACTCTGCTTTTCTTTTACAATCTTGGTTGTGCTAATTTAAAGTAAAGCAATAATGTTCTAAGATTTCTTTGTAGAGACAAATGTTCAAAATTGTTTGTTCTTTCAGAACAGCATTTGCTACTTCATGGTACTAGTATTGGTAACTTGCTAATGTCCTTAAAAGAATTAGTAGACTTTGACCAACCAGCATTAGTGGTTCATTGGTAATGATCTGGCTTATGAAGAGGCACTTGCCTTTGAGGTGGTTCAAGGGTTGTTTACTAATTTGTTAGCCAACTGCCTAGCTTTTATAGTTTTCTTACCTTAAAATTTAATGAAATGTTGTCTTCGGACTATCTCTTGAACAAAAAATAACTTTTGTATTATTCGGTGTTGGTTGTTTTTCAGATTCCCTTCCTTACAAAGTTCTCAAAGGCCATCATCAAAGTGTTACTGCATTACTTTACCCACACGGTCTCTCTTCAAAATTAGACCAAAGTTGGCTGGTGTCCGGGGACCGGGACTCATGTGTCATCATGTGGGATATCTTCACTGAAGAAATTTTGCATAAATTCTTTTTAGAAGCTGGTCCAGTAACAAGTCTTTTGATGTCACCAGAGAACATCAGAGTAAGTTAAGAAAAAGAGTAAAATATATCACATAAATTTAAAAGTTATTTAACATTACAACTAGGTGATTTTTATGTGTTCCTTTCTAATCTTTTTGTATGCATTTTATTATTACAGATAATATAAATAATTTGGTTCTAAGGCAAGGGTTTTGTCAATTCTTGGCTTTAGGAAAGCCAGTTAATTCTTCTAAAGTACTTATATTCTTTTCTTTTGTCTCCTAGTTCTATATCTTAATTTTTAATGGAACTATCTTTTATTTCTTAATAAAATTATAAAAGTAATGACACTCAGTTGAAAAACAATTTGAATATATACAAATTTACAAATTAGTAATTAACTTTTGCCTTCAACAATTTAATAATAATATTGATAGTTACATTTTTTAAGTAGATTTTTTTGTTCTTTTATTTATTTAACAAATAACAAGCTTTAACACATTTATGAGCATCTATTTTGTGCTGGGCAAAAGGAAATACTTTCAGATATAATTTTCTTATGCAATGTAAACTTAAATTTCATGGGTCCCATATATGTGTTAGAATATTAACAACAACTTTTGGGTTTCTTAAGTTTGTAAATTAGTTGATTGGCTTATATAAAGTATATCTCCATAGTAATATTTTAAAAAATCAGCTCTAAAGTAAGCTTAGACACAACTTACACTATGTTTTTGTACTAAGACATAAATAAGGCAATGTATCATCAATACAAACAACTTAATTAAACAGTGAAATAAAGCTAATTGACTTAAAAACAAACAAACTTTTCACGGGCTGATTTGGGATACCTTGAAATGTCTTTTCTTCCTGAGGTTGCCCTCCTTTATCTTTTGTTTTTTTCTACACCATTACCTTTTTCTCTCAGCTCCAGGACGATAGTCCAAGTCATTTCCACTCCTGATCCCTTTTACTTCTGCCTCAGTCATAGATAATTTAACTCTAAGGAACAAGATCTATTCAAACCAAGTCAGATGAAAAAGGGAGGTTATTGAAAGGGCATAAGAGACATTCTTTATATATCCAATATGAAACACTACAGCAAGTATCCAGTGGAACTTGAACCTGAATACAGAAACCAAGGTTACTCCTGGAGCCCCCCTACCTCAAAAGTCTGCTTTTCTGTGATTTCTCCTTTCTCTTACTTCTCCCTATGACTTACTTTACCTTTACAACTTAAATACCTGCAAAAAAGATTCCGATTTGCCTTGTGTGGGTCTCTAGTTTATGTCCACTCACGGCCATAGGGTCTGTGTTCATGTGTTGCATGTGTGTGTGCATATGTGTTGTAAGTCCCCTGAAGTACCTTGGGCTGTCCACTCTAGAGGCTGGGGCCAGGCAGATGCTCCAAGAAGGAGGGCTGAGGCTGCAGCACCACCTTCCCCATTCTGCAAGTCCAGGCTCTCCCCATCTATTCGCCTGCCATTTTGTTACTGATTTTTCTTCTGGATTTATGCAGTCTCCTTAAAAATAATTAAGAAAAATAACATGCTCCCCAATACTCCACAGAATGTGGTTAATGGTGGGCACTGGGAGATTCTCAGGGGATCCCGACTGATGCTTTATTCATAATAGCTGAAACTCTGGCTAGTTGGCTTTGTGAAAGTAGGAGCATCCATATACCAAGGTGATTAGAAAAGAAACAGAGAGGGTAGAAAAGCCACTACCTGCTCCCCTCCAGCCCTGCCCTGCCCTACTCCACCGCATTCATGGGCTTCTACACAGAATTACCTTATAAACTGCCCCAGATTAGCCCCAGCAGCACCCAGCAAGGGTGGTCTTTGTCCTAAACCGTGCCCAAGGTAACCACATGCTGACTTTTTTCAAAATATCTTAAGCATCTTTGTCCGACGAGCCTATTTTTGGTCCTTGTGTCTTTGAGCCCAAACATTCATTGGGAACTATCCACTGCTTACCTCTTTAGATTGTGTCTACACTGAGTTTCCTGTTTGGATTAGAATCTGTAGAGTTCTGGGAACAGCACCAAATTACATTTTGAGGCTTTAAGTGGAAAATACCAGCTGATGATACCCTTGGGCCTAAGCTTGTGTCTGTAAATAGCTTCTATTTGTGGCAACAAATTAGTTCTGGGGTTTATTTTATTCTGCATTGTTTCCGATGTCTGCCTCACTGCCTGGATTCGCTGAGTGACGGTCAAGTCCTTCATTTATCTTATAAGTGGGTCTGGCCTGGAATCCTCTTTACTTGCATCTCTTGACCTTCCTGCTGGGTTGCTGGGCTTAAAATCTACTCGTTGTTTAAAGTTTCCCTCTAGAGTGTTGTATGGAGAGTGAGTACAAAGCAGAAATGTCATTTTATAAATGGGGCTTTCATAAACATTTTATATTAGTAGGGGGAAAAGACCTGACTTACTTTTAAAGAAAGCATTCGACTACTTATAAAGAGTGCTGCTTGTTTGTTCTTTCCGCAGCTAAGAAGTAATCAGCTAATTTTCTGTGTGTGTGGTGACCATTCCGTGGCTCTCCTTCACCTCGAGGAAAAGAGGTTTCTCTTCTGTGCCCGGAAGCACCTTTTTCCTGTGAGGACGATAAAATGGCACCCTGTTGAGAATTTTTTAATTGTTGGATGTGCAGATGACTCCGTTTACATCTGGGAGATTGAAACAGGTAAATTGAAAATTCACTCCTTTTCACCCTTTATAAATTCACGCATCAAAACATTTGGCTAGGTGGAGAATTCCAGAGAATATGCTGCGATGACCTCACTTGCTTCAGCTTTTGGTTGGGCTACAATTTAATGGTTTCGGTTGAAGGTTGATGTGGAAAATGAAACAGAAAGGCCCACGTCAGATCCTGACCAACTGACGATTAGCTGACAGGGCAGTGCACGGGAACGAGCCGGATATATCTGGAAGCTATAAATAAAAACATAAGTTATCTACTTTAATTATTAACAAGAGAGAAATTTAGTGTCCTACTAGTCTCAAATTATCATTAAATTCTGCCTTCTTCAGCATACTCACCATCTCAGCAACATTTTGATTTAATTGATAACCAGTAATAATGGAATATAATTAATTACAAAACCCAAAAAAGTTGAGTCAGTGAAACTGAAAATTGAATGGCTCAATTGAACTTTTGAAATCATAGTGAATGTATAGTTTGGACCTTGAAGTTTTTAAGAAAGTTTTGTTATATAACTTGAGAGTAACACAGTTCAGGCAAATGGTGGGAACATATCAAATAAGGCAGAATTAATGAATTAAGGTAATTAATGAATGTGAGTCAGGGAAGTACTCTGGAGAGTACATTTCACTGAAACTATTGCATGATTTTTATTGATTAATCAGTGATGGTTTTATGTTGAGTGTTATTAACAGACTGGATAGTTTACTATATTATAGTTTAGAGCCATACTTCAACAAAATAATTGCTACTTTCTTTACATTTGACTTCCGTGTGTTAATGATGATGGCTAATGTACTGGTGTATAGCAGGTGCAACATGACCTGCCTTACACACATACCTCGCTTTATAGCTTTGACAGGATTTTATGATCACTTCACATCAGATTGTCACAACCTCTAGGATAGGAGGGAAAGGTCTTATTCTCCATCTGTTTGATCAGGAATTTATAGCTTTGATATGTAGATGTACAACCAATATGGGGGCCCTCATTGTTCTGTGCATGATATACACAAAATTAGAAGAGTTTTAGAATTCTTAAGTAATCTGCCAGCCTGAGCAACAGTTAAGTATAATGGACAAACTAGGCTCTAAGCTCTGGCCTTGCCTACAGGGCCTCATAACAGACAGCCATGAGACCTTGGGCAAATTGCTTGGCTTCTCCACATGTCAATTTCTTCATCTGTGTAATGCGAATTACAGTACTGCCTTTCTTTTAGGGTTAAATGGACTAATACCTGCAGCACTTATAACAGTGCCTATAGGTGCTGCTAAGCCTTTAGTAATAGTTAAATATTAATACTTTAATTATTGTAATTATCATCAAAGAATGTGGCAAAATCTTGACTTCTGCATATGAAACCTAATTCTGTAAAACACATGCAGTCATAAATGGGTGCAGTTGCATTGTTTTCAATTGTGAATACATGCTAATCAAACGTTTTTCCTAGAAAATAGGATTCAGCAAGAATACAGAGATACTTGGGCACTCACAGGTGTTTATAGTTCTGTTGCCCCATCATGGTTCTTTTTAGGCTGTGCAGCTTTTTTTAACTTATTCTTTGACAGGCTGGGCAGTAAAGTAGGGAAACCAAACCACTAGTACTTCTTGAGACCATATTTATTACCACATGGTATTTTAATTTTATTATTTCTTTTCATGCTCCCAAAACATGTAATCAAATATTGTAAAACACTTTAAAGATACAAAGAAACATAAAGAGAGGCAAAATATCCTCTCTCACCACCTAAAGGTAACTGCTGTTAATATTTTGATCTACTTTCCATCAGAAATCTTTCTATGTCAATAAAAAGATGTCTGTATTGTGTTTCAGCCATGGTCCCAGCGGGAAACTGAATTCAACCCAGATGGGTCAAAGTAAGAGGCTTTAATGAAAGGACTATTATGGGGGTGTGGGTAGGGATTAGGAAACAGACAAGGAGTGGATAGTGAAGCCCCCCTCTCCCAGGCCCTGGCAGTATTAGGAAACTCTTACCAGCTCTAGGACCAAAGTAGCAAGAGGAGCAAATAGTGTTACTGGAATCCAGTGTGAACTGAAGCAGAGGAGGGATGCTCACTCCCTGAAGTAATGGAAGGGCAACCGCTCGCAACAGAGATTCAGGACCGAGATGGAGATTTGGAAGAAATTCTCTTCTCTCTCTTTCTGCAGGAGCCTTTATAGCTGAGTTCAACTGAAAGGCAGAGGAGAAGGGTATTCAGTTCTCGGCATCAGCCAGGGGTACAGAGCAGGACAGAGGGTAGGGAAAGGATGGAGCAGGTGGCCAAATGGGCAATAATCGGCATGGTGGTCTTTATGGACACATCATACTTTAACTAAGGAATCTCCTACAGTTGGTTATTTATATTGTTTTCTATTTAAAAAAGTTTGCTTTACAATTATATCAAATAACATGCACTATGCACACATTTAGTGTGCCTTATTTAATATTAATAATTAGTGTGCCATATTAACTTACCAAATATTTGTTTCAAATGAGACAGTGAGGCTGTTTCTCCCTTGTTTATCTACATTAATAGTTTACAAACAACCATAACCTAACTTAAGATGGAGCTCATGATCCATGAAAATGTTATTAATAATTGTATCCATGCCTTCTCATTTGTGATGGGCCTCTTTGCTTTCTTAAAACCTCTTCTCATGGATGATCTCATCCGAGCCCCACAGTGCTCCTCAGAGGTGGCTGGCGGCCTAACTTTCCTCATCACGCTTATTCCTTTTAAATAAGTTTATGTTACTCCTTTTAGTCTTGTGTCTGGTATTAGCTTTGTTTCGGCTTCTCTTTAAACTCTGAAATTCCAATTTTACTTAAAATTTAATGATTTATTTTTCATTCCCAAGCTGGAGTTCAGCTAGCTAAGATGCTTTCATCATGTTTATTATACTTGATTTCTTTTTCATCCTTTTCCTTAGGTGGGAAAATCCATAATCAGGAAGCTTTTCCATTTATAGTTGCATAAAGTTAGGGGGAAAAAATCAGCTAAGATCAAAACAGTTAGTCTGAAAAGTGGTCTATGAAGGCATAGAAAGTGTTTGTTCACTGATGTGCCTGGCACGTGAATGAATGAATGAATGAATGAATGAACGAACTAACCCACGTATTCTTGGGCCTCAGTTGATTGAGTACAAATGAGTTCATCTTAACATTGGCCAATTATTGTGGCCCTTAGATCATGACTGCTCAAGTGTAGGTATGTTCTTAGCTTTCTCTTCCAAGGCTCCCCTAGACTTTCTGCAGTTCACAGCATATTTCACCTTCTCGGGTAGAAGTCTGTGTATTTTCTACTCTAGCCAATTTTTTCCCAAGTCTTTGCCCTTCACCCTTTGCTAAAAGTTTCAAGCTTAGTTCCATATATGAACAGACCTATGCTTTGCTTTCTTTCTTCAGCACTCTGCCTCCTCACAACACATGGAAGAGGAATAACTTGACACTAAGGCATTTATCAGACTTTTCAGCACTTGAGCAACTCCAGAGCCCATTGAAGGAAAAATAGGTGTCAGTGGGATAGGGATTGGGGGAAATGGGCTTAGAAAGAAGAGACAGGGGGATGGCCTTGAAGCCAAGAGTCAGTAATTCTCAACTGTGCCCAAAGCCTGCCTTGCTGGGAAGTTGAGGGAGGGGATTGAGGTGAGGGGTGTATAGGCCAGTCCCTGTGCCACCTTTTTCTAAGTACTGAGAATGGGATATAAGACTTCGGTTTTTCACAAACCCTTTCTAACAACCCATTCCTGCTTTAGTCCCAAGATTCTTTGGTAGAATGTGCAAGTATATTCTAGGGCCATTTACTCCCATACCTATTTTATATTGAAATCACAAGAGGCGTTTCTTTCTGTGATGGGTGGCATGGTCACATGCATGCCAGGGAAAGGGTCAGGACATGCATGTCATCTCAAGGAAGAGGTAAATAAGCAACATAGAGGAGTATTTACGTCATAGCAAGGGCCCTCATCTTCTGGTTCTGAACATGCAGCTCTGCCAGATTGGGAGAGATGAGGGCGTCTAGTTTTGCTTATTGATTTGCTGGGTGTCCCATGATGGTTAGGCCTGATTAGGAAGGGAAATAATTGGAGATGTCATTTTGATTAATCTTTGAGCTCCCACAGTGTTTGGCACCGACAGCTCTGGGCAGCTTTGTCGCCCTCATTGCTGTGAGACACCATAGGGATAATGTAATACTGATTTTTTTCCCCCTAAAATACACACCAGAAATAAACCTCAGCTCCGAGCTTATTGTTCTCTTCAGAATTAGATTTAAATAATTCTGAGGACTTTTCGGTTCCCAGTAATGGATTTACATAGCAGAAAACTTTTGTAATGACTTTCTTGTGTGTCATTAATATAACATTATTATTATTGAAGGCCTTTTGTTGAGCTTATGGTCTGTGCTGTGAAATATGCCACATTAAGCAACTGGATTTTTGTTGTGGGGAAATGAAACCAGACTTGCCGTAAAATAAAATACCTCTTAATAAGATAGGTCAGAAAAACTTTTTTGTAAAGGGCTAGATAGTAAGTATTTTCGGCGTTGTGGGCCATGTGATCTCCATTGCAACTGCTGAACACTGCCCTGGAAGCACAAGAAAAGCTATAGACAACCGATTAAGAAGTAGGTGAGGCTGCGTTCCATTAAATCTTTATTTCCAAAAGCAGGCAGCAGGCTGGGTTTGACCTATAGCCGTAGTTTGTAGACCCCTGAGCCTGATGATAGCTCTTTTTCCAAAAGATCATTAGATTTATAATAACTTATTCTAAAGCAGTTTATAATTTTTAATTGATTACACTTTTTTGACTATATGGTTATATTCATTTTGCTAGTGAGGGAATAGCACAGAGAGAGATTGTTTGAGTCTGAGGGTTCCCAGGCTGGGTGTTGGTTCCGGTGTGTTCTCTACTGTGCTACACAACAGGCACAGCTCTTGCAGATGGAGGTCAGTGTTTTGAGACTGTCAAGCACAGAATTAGTTAAGAAAAGCTCTGAGAAGAAAAGAAAAGGCTGCCAGGAAACCTGCTACATGCTCTCCTGAAGGAGATGATCTCTGTCTATCTCTCAGCGCTTGGCTCTCAATTTACGCAGAGTTCTAAGGGCTCTGGTCATCTGATTTCTCAGATGACAGATTGGAAACAGCAAATTACAAGTGGCGAGACTGTTAGTGGCAGGCACACTGATAGCAGAAACGACAGCTGATGGGAAGGGAGGAGAGGCGAAACTGTGCATCACTGCTCCAGGCCGTCTTTCCTGTGCTCATGGGAAGACGGTCACCAGAAAAAGGCTGAAACTGTTTCCCCTGTTCGGGGAGCTCTTAGATGTGCCTGCCCAGGTTATGGGCAGCTTCCAGTCCACTTCCCATGATGCCTGCTAGAGAGCTGGACTTTCTCCTTTGCAGGCATTTCTGACTTAAGTAGGTATATTTAAATATATGAATCATCTCCACGGTGTATTCCAGACCTAAGGAAATCTCAGAAGCAGCTTGGAGCCTGGACTTCAAGGGCACTGAAATCTTTGGCCAGCGAGTAGGTAGAACTTAGGGTGTATGCGAGTCTATTTTTGTTCATTTCTTCCTGTTCTTGCTCAGGTAATGTGAGCTGTGCGGCTGAGCAGGAAGCTTTACTCCTGTGCCTGGCCTGAGGGCCCGGCTTCTGCTTCTGCTATGGTTTCTGTGGGAGAACACATTGTGAGTTTTCAAACAACCTCCTTATGCGCAGGCCACGGGGGCAAAGCCCATGCGTATGAAATTAAGGAAGTGAGAAAGAGGATGATACATTTTGAGGTTATTTTCACCGCAGGGTTAAATTTTCTCTCTCTTAATTTATTTTTCTTAGTAAAATTGGTAGCAGTTAGCTAGAAGAGTATCCCACCTACTATGATGCCATATAAATGAAACATTTGTTCTTCTGTGGTTTAAAAGTACACAGTATTAAAGAGACAATTACAAAAACTAAACCATTAAGAAAGATGACGAGGTTTGTCAACTAATAGCTAATAGCCATATTTTTAGAAAATATCCACTCTTTAATCTTCTACTCTGTATATTTGTTTGCTCTAATTGCTTAGGGTAAAGGCTACAGATACATGCAGGACACGGTTTACCAGAAATATGCAGTTAGTTTTTTCCCCCAAAAGTATGGAGATGTGTGGTTAAATTTTCACTTTGCCACACAAGGTCACTACATGGACAAGTAACTTGCCAGTCCACAACTTTTACTTGGTCTCCTTCTTTTATAGTATATATTGTATAAAATAAAAAATGTAAAAATTCCGCTAGTGACCAACTCTCTTATTCTGAGGGGCGGTTTTTCTTGGTTTTCTCAAGGTTACTGCTTTGTAGACACCAGGGTGAAGTTTTTGGTGTGTTAACTGCCTTGTCAGCACCACCAGAGTATGACTTTCATATTAAAGGTAGGTTTGGGATATGTAGCATCTGGCAGTTAATAGTCTCTTCGGTGTGTCATTTTCTCAAAGTCACATTATTTTGTGGTAAATTACACATGGAACCCTCTTGGGATGATTGTTTTCAGAAAAGAAAAAAAATAGGATATATGAAAGCACAGGGTGGATGTTTTCCTAAATCACCTTTTCTAAGCACTTTCCTTCTTCATTATAATAGTTATTATGATATTACCCAGCATGTATTTCAGTTCACTGCCTATTTTTTGAATCTTTATTTCTTCCTCTTGGCCCTAGTTATCACAGCTACACTATAATTTGGGATTTTGTCTCATGTAGTATTTTGTGTGTACGTGTATGAGGGCACGCTTGTGTATCCATACTTGTTATGAACTTTATCTGCAATTTAGCTGCTAAATATTTGCACAACTGTCAAAGTTTAATGCCCCGAGTAAGAATTAGTCTCCATTGGGCTTCTGACCGTGAGCCCTGGGATTCAGGCCACTTGGTCTGAGTTCTTGTTCTACCCTTTCCAACCCAGATGACCTCAGTCAACTTTTAACTCCTCAAAAACTCACCATCTCCTAATGGTAATTAGTACTGAATAAATATTAACTATTATTTATTATAAATTCTTCATATATTATAATACCAGTTTGTACTTAAAATTTTACTGTCCCTGTCTCCATCCTAGTTGAGCTCAAAAATTATTTTTTTGTTCTGATGAGATTTGAAGGATACTAGAATTATCACATATGGCCTTCCTCCCTAAGAGTTTTCAATATAATTAGGGAAAATGTGTACCTTTGAAACAACTTGAAAAAATATGTAGGACAACATATAAGAAATTGGCATATGGAATATGCTAAAATGCCCAAATGTAATGATGAGTATTTTGAGATCTTAGCGGCTGCCAGGTGGCAATGGGGGAAGTTAGTGTAGGAGAGATTTTTGTTGCCCACTCCCATAGCATAAGGTACATCCCCTCTTATACTTATAATTGCGGAGTTGATATCTGTCCTCCTTGTTAGCCTAAAAATACCGTGAGGACCGGAGTTGTGTCTGTCTTGTTAACTACCCTGTTCCCTGGAGCTAGCACAGCTCCTGGACATGGGAGGAGATCAACAAACATTTGTCGAATTTAATTAAAAATAAAAGAAATATTTATCTTCTGTAAGCATAAATCATTTAATATGACTCATTATTCACTCCTAATATACCAAAATGAGGTTATTACTTAGTATTTAGAGACAGAAGATTCTACCAATGTTAAAATGTGCACTCCTTGGTAAATCAGTAAATTGATCAGAGCCTTAGTTTCCTCATGGCGATAATGAGATACTTAACACAATAATTGAAGAAAAGATGTAAGAAGTTGCTAGAGGTGAGCATATAGGCTTTGTTTTTGTTAATTAAAAATACATACAGGTATCATACACATACATGCCATAGGGTTGCTATAGTAAAAAAGGAACCAGAGCAATAAAAGAAAAGCAGATATGTGGACCTTCACAAACATTAAAAACTTTTGTGCATCAAAGGGCATTCTAAAGAATATGAAAAGACAGCCTTCAGAACCGGGGAAGTTATTTGCAAATCACATATCTGATAAGGGTTTAATGTTCAGAATATAAAGAGCTTACAACACAACAAAAATACAAACAACCCAATTTTAAAAAGGATAAAGGACATGAATAGCTATTTATTCAAAGAAGATATGCAAATGGGCAACAAGCACAGAAGAAGACTATCAATATCATTAGCCAAGAGGAAAACACAAACCCAAAGCACAATGTGATACCGCTTCGTATTCACTAAGGTGCTTATAATTTTTTAAAAAAGGAAAATAAGTTTCACCAAGGATGTGGAGAAAGAGAAACCGTTTTATTGCTGGTAAAAATATAAAATGGTGTGTAGCCACGGTAGAAAATAGCCCTGCAGTTCCTCAAAAGTTCAACACAGAGTTACTGCATGAACAAGCGATTCCACTTCCAGGCATAGACCCAGAGAAATGAAAACTATGACTACACAGAAACATGTGTATTCACAGTAGCATTATTTGTAACAACCCAAAGGTGGAAACAACTCAAATGTTTATCAGTGAATGAGTGATAAGCAAATCGTGGTATTTACATGCAACAAAATATTATTCCACCCTAAAAAGGAATAAAGTACTGATATATGCTACAACTTGGATGAACCTTGAAACAGTATGCTAAGTGAAGGAAGCCAGACACAAAAAGTCACACATTGTATGATTTCTTTTATATAAAATATCCAGAATGTGCAAATTCATAGAGACAAAAAGCAGATTAGTGGTCATCAGGAGTTGAGGGAAGGGGGAAATGGGGAATGAATGCTTAATGGGTACAGACTATTCATTAGGGGTGATAAAGTTTTGAAACTAGAGAGTAGTTGGTTGCACAACACTATGGGCACAGTAAATGCCACTGAATTATACCCTTTGAAATGGTTCATTGCATGTTATGTCAATTTCACCTCAATGAAAAGAAAATACAGATAGTGTAAAGAAAACATTTAAAAAATACTATATGATCTCACCTATAAGTGGAACTTAACCAACAAAACAAACAAATGAGAAAAATGGAACCAGAGACATGGAAATACAGACTGACAGTGACCAGAGGACCCGTGGACAAGGACAACAGAGTGGGGGGAGGATTGAATGTGGGTGAGGGGATGGGCAGGGCAGGGGAGAGCAATGGGGGAAAAGTGGGGACAACTATAATTGAACAACAACAACAAATTTTTAAAAAGAAAACATTCTTTCAAAGCAATAGAATCCCGACATTTATTGATATAATCCTTATTAACAGCTGAATACTTTCAGTGTTTTTTCTTTTTACTTATTAATCTATACAGAGACATTCTTAGTTTCATTTTTATATTATAAAAGCCTTTTGTCAGGGTTATCTAATTATTAGTTCATATTTTCATTTTTAATGTAAGACACTGGGATGTGTAATGTCAAGTTTAGAAAACCATTTCCTTTTACTGGATCCACAATCCCCAAATCCCCTTTTAAGGATTTGTGAGCCGTAAATGAAATTAAGTATTTCTGTCCATTCTGAATGTAGGGAACACTTTAGAGCAGCATTAGCAATACCTGTGGCCTTGTCACCAATACACATCACAGATATTTTCATATCGCATTACAGTGGTCACCAGTATCTCCAAGTATTGTATTTTTACTGCCATAAACTTTTTGGCATACCACTACCTCTTGTTACTTAATACATTAATAAAAAAGCATGGAAGTTTGTTTTCTAAAATATTTTTATGACTGTATTTCAATGTAATTGATATCCTTTATAATCATATGCATTTTATTAGCAATATTTTAATCCAATATTATGAAAAAGGACTCATTGGTTCCCCCAAACTGCTGAAGAGGTTCATGGCATGGAAAAGGTTAGGAACTCCTGTTAGTCTAAAAGATTTCTAATGCAGTGTGCATCACAGTTACTCGATGGCAGTGTGGTCGGGGAGTATAGGTCGATATCTGCCCTTTTTTTTCCGATACCAGAGAAAAAAGTACAATAATAAAGAGCTCAACCTTATTTTCAACCGAATTAAATCCAACAATTAACAATGGATCACTGAAAAGAGGCATATAAATCTTACTGTATACCTGTTAAAAATTCAGTAGTAAGTCTTGGTAGACACTTTTACACACATGTCCACACACATGGGCACACAAACACACAAGTACGAACACATTGTGTCCCCTCCCCAACACAGTAGTCTTCTGTAATTCCATCGAGTGAACATGGATCTCCACTTTGTTGAAACTATATAAATGTTAATTTGAGCTTATAATTTTAAAAACTTTTCAAAGTGAGAAAATTCCAAGGATGTAGAAAAATTCAAAAAAATTAAATGATCTACATGGGACAGTTTCTGCTATACTCTTTAAAATCCAGTTGTCACACTGAAAAACTATTAACAAAAGAAGCACAAATAATTTTCTTTTCCTTAATTTGGACTTGCTTCTTTCTCAATTCTTGTTAGTTTAATCATTTGAACAATTAACATAAACATGGTTGCATATTATTTTTAGATACTCCCGACTTATTGTTAAAATTCTACATTATATGATTAATTGTTGTCTGGTAAAACACGTACACTCTGTGTGTATGTGTATTTTAATCAAGGAGATATTCAGCTCTACCCTTTTATTAAAAATCTCTGGCATTTTAATATGTTAGCCTTGTTATTGTGGTATTTCCATGATGTCTTTGGAGCATTTTGTATGCTCAGAAACTAATATGAAAAATCAGTATTATCTTATTCTAATGATAAAAATATTTTCTGCTCTTAAAATTACTTTCACCAATTAAGTTGCATCCTTCACTGCCTTTATCGTTTCCCTTGTCAGTTGCTATCTTCCTGGGTTTTACTTTAGTGAAGAAAATACCTGGTTGGCTCCAATCAGTTTTAGCTGACTCCTGCAGTCTGATTCCCCTTCCAGATCCTGTGCTGGCTGGATATGTTTGTTAAGTATCTGCATTTAACATTCTTTGGGGCTTATCCTACAGCACAAGGAAGAGGAACACGCTAGAATGGCTGCTCTGGGCTTCTGCTTAGCTTGACGCCCCCGTTTCTGTGAGC
Source organism: Mormoops blainvillei (assembly GCA_004026545.1). NCBI lineage: Eukaryota > Metazoa > Chordata > Mammalia > Chiroptera > Mormoopidae > Mormoops > Mormoops blainvillei. Next base: position 25,242 of record PVJD01013187.1, read on the forward strand.
ACTTTATAGGAACATTTGGAACGTTCGTGAGTTTCACAGCTGCCATGTTTGGCAAAATGAACCCAAAGGAGCCATCTGCCCCTCCCCATGCTGCCTCCTTTCAATTCCCTAGCAACTTCCCAGTAGACAGCTGCCACAGAAACGATTGGAAAAGCAAGACTCAGTGGGCTGTAATGATTGTTATTCTCTGGGAAAGTAGATTCTTTGATTTGGCTGCAAGATAAAGGATATTGGATGCACTTGATTCATCTGACTGTATCAATAATATCCAACTTGTACAATTAACTTATTTGTTAGGTTTGATGGGAAAGATCTTTTGTGTTTCTAGGGATGAATCAGGTGAAAACAAATCCAAAGGTCAAGCTGTAGACTCGGGAATGATGAGCAGAGAATTTGACTGTGGGAATGTTGTCAGATTTCAGATTTTATCTTGTGTGCTACAAAACAATGTTGGTTACTAATCTCAGACTTGTCAAAAAATCCCAGGCATGGGTTGGCCTGCTATTCCCCCCGTCCCTCTCGCATTCAAGTGTAAGCAGACTCCATCCCACCCTAGGCCCGTGTGCTGGGGAGACAGTGGGCTTGTTGCAACCGCTTGAAAGCATCGAGGGCCAGAAGCCCCACTGAGCAGCACAGGTATCATCTTATAGGCAGTTCATTAGTGGGACAGATTCCTGGTTACTTTTGTAAATTTAGTTAAATGAATTGTACTTTATCCTGATAGATTAAAATTTAGAACATTTATGGGTTGAGATCCGAAGGAAAGAACTGGAGTAAGATTTGGCAAAACAATCAGCTTTTAATCCACGATTTACACGTCAGGTTAACCTTTGTTAGTTGTCGCATTTTGTTCTCCTCTCTAGAAGTAACAACTGTAGGTCTAGTTTGAAAATCATATTGTTACATGTTCCTTATGTGCTTGTCTTCATTTCTTGCAACTGTGACTGTTTTCTCAAGATGGGTCTCTTGGCAAAGCGATCCCTCATCAATGATATTACAGAGGAAGTTGTGCTTTTGTTCAAGCATTGGACCTAAAAGAATCTTCAGTAAATTACAATCTAATTATAAATAACATGGACAAAACAATCAGAAAAATTGGGGGTTTGGAATTAGATAATGTAGAATACCTGTACAGATATAAGGAGAAGTCAAATGCATGAGCAGATGTATATCTTGTATTCTGAAGAGCTGAACATTCTGCCAACTTATCTCAGAAAATATCTCCTTCAATAGCTCTGGCCTCCTAGCTACCAACTATTTTGAATACAGGTCCATATTTTTTTTAGCCACAATTTAAAATCTAAAAAGCTTTACTTGTTAGTTTGTTTATTTTTTGGTTTCTAGTAAAGCAACAAAACCAAACCTAACATAGGGCTATTTATTTTACTATGTCTAAATATTATTTTTATTTTTTGCTGCAGATATGTGACATGTTTGATTACTGTCTGCTCTCCCAGACCCTGCTATAGCTATTGTAAAATATACATATGTGCATTATCTTATGTCTCCAAAACATGAAAAACCCTGAGTGCTAAAGCCCTACAGTCCTAAATGTTTTAGATACAGAATTGTGGGCTTCTATTATCTTTCTCTGCCATTCTCCCCAAAGTAATTGATAGTCTTCTACTAAATACCATCTATACTCTGTGTCATTGTTTTCTTGCCCCCCATTTACCTAACGCATTGCCACCTGGTTTCTGCCTACCCTGTTCCAATGGAACTGTTCTTCTTGAGGTTACCTCACTGCAAAGTTCAGTTGTCATTCTCTGGGTTGCAGGGTGTTGACTTATCTGAAACCACTCTGTCATCAATGTGCTTCTCTCTCTCCACCCTCAGCCTTACATGACACTGCCTCTCCTTATGGCCAATAGCCCCTTTTTCTCAGGCGGTTTTACTCCTGCAGGTGCTCTCTATATTATTCTCAGTGCATTTCTCTTTTTATTTGTATTTTTCTTGGGCTGCATTATCAAAACAGATTGTGTGTGTGTGTGTGTGTGTGTGTGTGGTAAAATATACATAACATTAAATTTACCATTTTAATTATTTTTACATGCACAGTTTAGTGGCATTAAATACATTCACATTGTTGGGCAAATATCACCACCATCCATCTCTGGAATTTTTTTGGCTTTCCAAAATGAAACTGTACCCATTAAACAATAAGCCCCCACCCCTCACTCCCCTCAGCCCCTGACAACCACGATTCTTTTCTGACTTTATTAATTTGACTACTTTAGGTACCTCATATAATTAAATTCATACAGCATTTGTCCTTTTGTGATTGACTTACTTCACTTGGTATAATGTCCTCAAGGTTCATCCATGATGTGGCATGTACCAGAAATTCCATTGTAAGGCTGAACAACATTCTATTATATGTATATACTATATTTTCTTTATCTACTTATTCACCGATGGACATTTGGGTTGCTTCCACTTTTTGCCTACCCCGGATGCTGCTGCTATGAACAGGTATGTACAAATGTCTCTTTAAGACCCTGTTTTTTAACCTTTTGGGTACAAGCTCAGAAGTCAACGCCAGTCTTTTAACTACTACCTACACATCCTGAGAGGCATGTTATGACACACTGTGGAATAGGATGTGCAGTCACTCAGGGATCTTTCCCTGACAAAGGACCACAGCACGGTTTGGAGAAAGAACAGGTCATTTTCTAATTTAGAAATAGAATGAAGGCTGATGCCAGGAAAACTTCTCTATTCCATATAGCTCCTTCTATCACATAAGGTATATGCAACCACATCCAAACCACCTACAGGAAGTTGCAGCAGATGATAACCTACAAGAGCATGACGGTGGTGAGAAGAGTAGGATAAATGCTCTGGCTAAAGAAGAAGGACATGGTTTTACAATGTTAAGAACCTACCAAAGACCACTGGAACTCATTTAGCCATTCCATGAATGTCAGATCTATAATTCCAGAGGGTATTATGGTTTCTTAGCACCAATGTTATCAATAATATCTAGTGATAAACTTGGATCAATTGAAAGATGAACTATGTGCTATGTTTTTTGCTTCCAGTAAAACACAGAATTATGTAATATAGTTCAGGGATACCAAAAACATGTAAAGTTAAAATGCTATACGGTCAGAGGGTTGGGACCTTCATCATTTCTTATATAAACTATTGAAAATTTTCCTAACTGATTAACTTGCGAGTCAAACCCTTTCATTCTCTCTCCATTTTGCCAAACATCTACATTACACTCAGCCCTGAACATGCCACTCACCACGGTGTGAGGTGGAAACATAACTCCATTGCAGGGCCTTACCACCCTTTCCTAGCTTTTCAGTTAGAACACACCCCCCGACCACCCCCCTAGCCACAGTATATACACAAGAGCCCTGGAACCCATCCTTTCTGAACTTCGGTTTCTTTATACCATGCTGCGTTGTTTCCAGAGTTAAATGAGCCATGTGAAATACATAGCACAACACTTAAAAGCACTCAATTAGTGGTAGCTAATGACAATTTTGATGATGATAGAAGGATGAGAAGATATATATTAGGCTGATAATTCCTAAGGAAGTAACCAAGTGCTTAAAAAGTCATTTTCGATGTGGTATATGGTTGTTCAGTCACCTGCTATTCAGTGAATATCTTCATGGTCCCCACTAGAAAATGAGGGTAGAAGGGGCTATAAAAAAAGTATGAAATACTTTAAGCCTCCAACCAGACTTCATATTTATTTGTTTTTATGATTTCTTGCATTTATGTATTTAGTCATTTTGTTTGAGGTATGACTTTCACATATAAAATGGTGAAAAAGGACTATAAGAAGAGATTTAAATAAACCTGTGGTCCGGAGTACAATTACTGCTGCAAATCCTACATGTATTTCTTATTGTTGTGTAAAAAGTTATACAAGTTTATCAGCTTAAAACAACACCCATTTATCTCGCGATTCTGTAAGTTAGAAGTCCGGACCTCATTCGTTTCTCACAGGCTCAACACCCAGGTGTCAGCCAACTGGGCTCTTAACTGGAAGCTCAGGGCAAGAATCAACATCCAAACTCATGCAAGCCCTTGGGAGAATTTAACCTTTATGGTTGTAGGTCTGGAGCCTTTGACGGCTCTCAACCAGCTGTCACTCTCAGCTCCTAGAGGCCACTCTGACCCCTGTATATGGTCTCTTCCATCTTCAAAGCCAGTAATGGTACTTTGAGTCCTTCTTATGCTTTAAATCTCTCTGACTTTCCTTTTTTCCACCAGTTGAGAAAACTCTGCTTTTAAAGGGCTCACCTAATTAGGCCTAGTCCTCCTGAATAATGTCCTTATTTTAAGGTCAACTGTCTTAGAAACCTTAATTATATCTGCAGTATCTTTTTTTTGCCATGAAGCAATATAATCACTGGGGTACTATTTCATTATACTCACAGGGGAAGGAGTCACATAGAATGAGGGTCATTAGGGATTATTTTTAGAACCCTGCTTATCATATTGGTGCTTAGGTAGGATAGTTGCTGGAGGTTCCCCTGGGTAAAGGAATCCAGGGAACAGAGGAATAAAGAGAAGGAAGAAGCCTTTTTGGGTCACTGGGAGCAGAAACATGGTATGAAATGTTACAGGTGGGAAGCCGGAACTGTAGTGAGGTTGCACTGAGAGTTGGTGCTTTCAAAACAAAACCCTGACATGCCTGTTGGAGCTTTGGTTACCCATTACTTGTCTGAAGAAAACCACTCCAATGTCCCTAGGGGACACTCATTGCAGTTAAGATATTTTTGTCCTTCCAGGTCCACCATGTCCCCCCAAATCCCTGCAAAGAAGAGACTTTACGTATGACTTCACTCCTCATCCAACACCTTATTCAGAAGGCTGTAACCCAGTTTTTTCTTTTCCAATTCTCTTTCTCTTTCCAAGCAAAATTCCAGATCAACTCAGCAAGATATTTACCTAATTAAATTAATTAACACCAGCCCTGGCCAGGTAGGCATCACCAGGTAGGTTGGTTGGAATGTCATCCCGTGCATCAAAAGGTTGCTGGTTCAATTCCTGGTCAGAGTCCATACCTAGGCTGCGGGATCGATCCCCAGTCAGGGTACATTCGGGAAGCAACAGACTGATGTTTCTCCCTCACATCAATGTTTCTCCGCCCCCTTCCCCTCTCTATAAAAATCAATAAATATATCCTTGGGTAACAATTTAAAAAAAGTTAATTGATACCAGAGTGAATAAAGTGATAGAGTCCAATCTTTCCTAAGGAACTTAACCTTCAACCAAGGACGTGAGGAAAGAAGAGACCCATTTTTGAAATACTTTAAAATTAAAAAATGAGCATGCCTAGTGTAAAAATTCAAATAATAAAGCGAATGATATTTTCAATAATTTTTCATGTTTTATATATAATACATAATTATAAGATTTTTATATTATTTTAATGTGTTGTATATAATTAATTATAAACTTAATTAAATATATACTTTATATCATAACACAGAAACTTTTCTGTTAACATTCACCTCTTAAATTGATTGTAAATTGTATTAGGTTTTAGAGTGAGGTTAAAAATTAAACTTTCATTATAGTAGATTCTGTGGCATTAGCAAAGTTTAAGAAGGGTTGTTTGATAAGTAAATGACTTATCCAGAAAACTCCACTTTAAAAATCAATGCATTATTTGTATTACTTCTACACATCAACAACTTTAAACCTCTATGTGTTTTGTTCCTTATTTTTTCTTTTACCCCACCCCCACCTTTTTATTCTGGAGGTCAGTGGTCAGAATTGGATGTGGGGGTTGAGTGTGGCCCAGCTGATAACTCCCTGGGTTGCTCTGAATGTGCTAGAGGCAGTGGCGGAGCTGGGGTTAAGGTCGCAGTGGTCAAGGACTTTGTAAAGAGTATTTTATGTACCCTACAGGTATGGAAGGTTGATGTAAAGCCTATCCTGGCTTTGTTATCATATTAGGACCATTATATGGAACAAAATGAGGCCCATCCTCCACAAATCTATGTTGCAGCTGAATGTATTATTTTCTGTTGCATTTAGGAATGAAGTACATGCATTTATGATCAATTTAATATTTTCAGGTTCATTTTCTCTCCCCACTGCCACCATTATTTTCTACTCAGGTAAGTTTGGCACCTCCAGGATCCCCTGTACCTGGTCAGAACCCCCATCAGTTAATACATTTTCTGGAGTAAGATGTGGAAACTATGAAATGGTTTTGTTATAAAGGAGGCACCAGGTTGATCTCCATACACTTATTTGAGCAAAGCAATGAACTTCATGTGTAACTGAAGATAAGCGATAAATCTTACAGAAGACCCAGTGGTCAAATTCCTTCATATGTGGAATTTGATTACAGCTGTCAGCCAGTTGATTTGTTGAAATCTGATTTTATGAATTTGACTATTAAATTTGGTAGATGAGACCATTAGCCTGTTCTGTTTTAAAGAGAATCATTTTGAAATGTAATTGTCCTCTTAATCATTTCCCAATATTGTGGTGAATTCAGTTAGAAAATGCCAGCCTAATGTAAAAAGAGACCTAGCTCTATAATGTATCTATTCATATGGTCTTTCTGTTAAGTTTGTTTAATACAATTTATATTCATTAATTCCTATCACATAATAGGAAATACTTTTTTTCTATTGTTTTCAATAGTACGATAATAAGCAGAATATTTAATTGAAGTGTTTTGTTTGTTATGAAACATTATTTAAAATTTGTTGGTTTATAATATATGTAATTTTAATGAGCTGGGACTACTTTATGTTCCTATAACAATGCAATTTCTATAATATTCTTCTGAGGAAAAGCACCATGAGTTTTAGCAAGTTAATTACTGTCTCAAATTCATTTGCGTATAATTTTTTAGTTAATGAAGTGTTTTTGTGTAATGTGATAAAACATTAATCCATTTGGGAAGTGTTTTTGAATCTTAATTTACTCCTGATCCTTTATACATGGATTCATCAAGTGACCATCACTTTTTAAACCATTTATGTCCCTTTTGGGGTGGTAGCAATTGCTTTTTCTACAAATTTAGCAAAACCGGTGTTAAGTTGTGAGATGGAATTTGTCTGACTAGGGCTTTTAAATACATAATTTAAAACTATTCATTAATTGATAGTAGGTTGTGGTAATTTTATTGATTGTGAAAAAATGTTTAGACAGAAGACAGCAAACATTAACTGTATATGCAAATTGCAAGGGAGCAACTTCCAGCTGTTTGGGAGGGAATCAAAGAATAGACTGTTACTACACTTTCTTCCCTTTCCCCGTGTAGATATTCATGCCTGGAGCACCATGAGGCACGTTGTGTCAGCTAAAAGCTTTCTGTCTGCCCTCTGCTTTGCTCTTCTATTGCAACTGAAGGCAGCATTCTTCACGGCACAGGTCTTGCTTTAAGATAGCTGATACTTCAAACTCAGGTTTCATAACAGGCACATTACAAAGTGATCATTTGCCCTATTTAAAAACAAAACAGAAAACTGTAGGAACCCCATTAATATTGAGAATCCCAGATCATTTAAAGTACAACCATATTTTAGCAACATACTGGTTTGCAGGTAGTTTCTGAATCTTCCTTCTTTCTTTCCCCTTTATGCATAGAAACTGGGAAAGTTGCTGGTCTCTGGAAACTGTCTGGTCTCTTGGCACACCTCACTCCAAATTCTCTTAAAGGGCATTCTTCTTTGGGGTTTAATCCTAACCCATCTGCTGATAAAGCTTAAGCCTTTGTCTTTGTGTTCTGATCTCTGCCTAGAACCCACACGTTAACTTTTCATGTCTGTCTGGATGTCTTCAAACTTGACCTTTGCCGCAGTGGAGACAACTTCTCTGTCCCTGTTTATTAGGGCCCTTAAGGTAGCTAGCAAGCTATAGAAGCCAAGCAAAGTTGGTTTTATTGGAAAGAGATATCTGTTGTAAAGGAGTCAGGGGTGTATTTCAGAGACCTTAGGGCCCCAGTAGTCCTTAGGAAGGATTTAAAAACAGATAGAGAAAGTTGAAGCTCTCTCTCTCCCCCACCTTTCTTCCTCCCTCTTCTCTCCCTTTTCACTCCCATTCTCCCTCCTTCCTCTCCCTCCCTCCCTCCCCATCTCTGCCTATGTAGACTATCATACTCTGCTCCTCGGTTTGTGGGATAAGAAATACCTATTCCACAGGTCAAGCTAACACGTCACATTCAGAGAATGACATGTTTTCAATTCCAAATTCCTCGGGCCTCAGGACTGACCTGGCAGCATCATTCAGAACTGGAATGGACAAGAGCCTGTGAATGCTGCTTCTCCTAGTGTGGGCCCTCCTGGGCTCCAGGGTTCACGTTTATAATGGGTACAGCTTGACGTTAGCACCTGTCACACTGAGACTCTGGTGTGCTCTGAGGTAGCTGCCTCTGTCCACTGCTAGAGGGAAAGGATAAAATTTGATTTATTAATTCTGGGAACAGGTATTGAGACCTGCATTGTATGAAGCTCGTAGATTACATACCTGCCAAAAAGAATTTAGCACCTGGTAGGGAGGCAGCCCTGAATTTCAGCAAGCAAATAAAGATACACCAATTACAAATGTGGAAAGTTCTTCAAAGTAAAGAAACTGAGATAGGAAACGATGAGAGATAGGAGAAGGATTTACTTCAGGAAGGCCTCTCTGAGGAGGTGAGATTTTAAGCTCATATTTAAAGAGTGAGATGGAGCCAGCAGTAAAGGATTTAATTTCAGGGATCTTTAAAAGAAAAAAGATCTAAATTGTGAGCAAGAGGACGGTGACATGGGAGAATGCAAGGGCGAGAATATGACTTGTAGATCAAGGATTTGGGGTTTAATCTCAAGTGTAGCCACAGTAAAAAATCATTAGCCATGTTGCTAATGTTATATAATCCATTAAGAAGTATATCTCTAGCCTTTAATTTATGCCAGACTTCAGTCGGGTTTACTGAGGAGGATTAATGAAGGGGAAGGGTCATGAAGGAACATGTATAAAGGACCCATGGACAAAGAGAAAGGGGGGTAGGATTCAGGGGGCAGGGCTGGGTGGGGAGAGTGGTGAGGGGAAAATGGAGACAACTGTACTTGAACAACAATAAAGCTAAAAAATATATAAAAAGAAAAAATGTCAAATATGTAATCCTACCCAGACTTTGATTATAGCTTCGCCTGAGAGGCTAGGCTGACAGGGGAGGTTCCAGTCTCAGGTAGGAGGGAGGGGGGCCCCACAGAAGGCCCTGGAATCAGACATTCCAAAGCCACAGAGCCAAGGAGGGTTGTTAAAGGGCTCGCAAGGGGCTGAGTAAGAACCCGTCGTGTGTCAGAACCTTATCACCCTTTTTAAATATCTGCTCAGTTTGATCCTCATAGTAGCCCTGTGGGGTAACAGTTATTCCCACTGCACAGATGAGGAAAGTGAGGCACAACAATGTAAAATGTCTAGCCCAAGGCCACACAGCAGGTACGATTTGAGTGCAGGGCAGGCTGGTGCCAAGTCTGCTTGTGCCCACCATGCAGCAGTGATGTCTCCCAGCTGTCAGCCTTGACAGGTGGACAGGACAACCATTGGGCACAGGGTGGCAAAGGCAGTCACCCTGGGTTTAAAAAAAATGTGATTAAGGACACTGTGGGCTGTGTTGAACTGGCAGTGAAAGCAGGATATATAAGTGGAAAAATTGTCAATAGGGGTCTGAAACCACAATCTTAGCTGCTCGTTGTGATTCTGTGCGCTGACTTTTGAGGCAATTTTGGATAGGTGAAAACTACTTTGAATGCTGACCAGTGCCATCTGCCCTTCACGTTCTTTTAGGATATTGTTGTAAACTCCGTTTTCTTCTAATTGGTTCCATCCTCTAATGTACTATATATACTTTAGGACAAAACAGATTATATCAAAACTCATATTAATAAAATAATAGAAAAAAAGCAAGCTGTTTACTGGGAAACATTGTATACAGTGAAGAGTTTACTTGGGATAGTTCATGTGGTATTTATTTTTACAACATTGACTTTGAGAGGGGAAATACAACTGTCACTTTCAATAGTATTTAACTCAAATATGTCTCTATGTCTTTGCTGACCACATTCGGGTTGATCTAGGTGGAGAGTGTGGATAAACTCATCTCCTTGATGTTGCATAGTGCAAAAAAAAAAAAGAGAGAGA
>PVJD01013188.1:0-35393 GCA_004026545.1 Mormoops blainvillei
AACAAAACCCTTACTACTAGATGCAAAGCTCTGAGTTTCATTGTCAGTGGAATTGTTTTTCCTTAATGCTATATATTTATCTTTCATATTTTTTCATAGTATTCCTTAAGTTTTGCTGTAGAGTCTGATGGAAGTAAAGGAGCTACTCACTTTAGACCTAAATACACAATCATTTACACAGACCCCAGGCTATGCATATCTGTCCCTTGTAAATGTCAGTGCTAACTATTCAGAGTGATAAGGGCCAGTTTAGGTTTCTAGGAGGAGTTGTAATGACAATGTAATCACTCCCAAGAAATAAAGAAACTTTGGAATTTTATGAAGACAATCAAATGGAGTCATTTTGTAAGCACCATGAGTTTTCTCATGTATTTGTGAAATAATGCATTTCTCTTTCATCTAATCTTTTGTTTCTTCACAGCAATTTTCACAATATATGTAAACTTTAAAAAAATCTTTATTGACTTTAGAGAGAGAAAGGGGAAGGGAGGGATTGAGAGAAAGAAACATCAATTTGTTATTCCACTCATCCATGCATTCATTGGTTATTCTTGTATGTGTCCTGACCGGGGATTGAACCCACAGTCTTGGTGCATTGGGAAATGCCTTAACCATCTGAGCTACCCAACCAGGGCCCATGTATGAAAACTTTTGTCCATTACTTTATTGTATCTCTATGCCCTGAAATATAAGTTCCTAAGGGTCAGGGACCTGGTTTTTCTTTTTAAAGACTATATTTCCAGCTTCTGAGACAGTTTTCAAGCAAATGATAAGCATTCAATAAGTATTTGATCAATGAATAAATGATACCTTAAGCAATTAATCAAGCTATTTATTATAAAATTTTAAATTACCATTTATTATGTACCGCTGCCATGCCTAATGCTAGGTAGATTGTATAAATCATCTTATTTAACTTTCATAAAAACTATCTTAGAGGTAGGCACTGATATCCTGATTTTACAAAAGAGGGAAATGAGAGACTGAAAATAATATCAATTCATTCATGCAATAGGTGACAGTACAAGAATTTGAGCTTGGTCAGTTTGACCCTAAGGTCTATGCATCTAGACTTATGGTATACTTCCCTATGTCCAAAACCAAAGATGATGAAATCTTCATGCAATATATAGGACAGTATATACCTGTGGGCAGGCTGGCATAATCTTTTAGATCTTGTTATGTTTCTTCAATAAAACTAACACAAAACACTGTTGATAACACTCTCTTATATTTACTTCTCTCATTTTTTAGATTTTCCCAAACATTTGCTTTTGTATTATCTCCTTAGATCTCTATTCATTCATTTATTCATTATTTTATTCATCATACACAATCTGAAAAGGAAAGCAGTTTATATTTAAAACATGGAAAATTCCAGTACAGGGATATAGATAAAGACCTAGGACACCCAGGGGCACAATGTATTGACTCTACAGGGAGATTCAGAGAAGTCCTTACCATGGAGGTGACATTTAAAGTAAATATTGAATTTTGAGGAAAAGATACCAAGCAACAAAAGGAAATAAGGTCATTTCCATAACAAACTTCTCATGTAGTTAGGCAAATATTGTTATTAATATATAGCTTATGTAAACTAAAGCATCTTGAATACATGAATCATATAACATATGGCTCTATAGGTACAACCATTTCTCCTGTCCTTGACCTCTCAACATTACAGCCTAATTCAAAGATGCTTTCCACACTAGATTTATGTTCTTATTTGTCCTAATTAAAGCCTTAAACCTTAATTTCATCAATGGTGTTTTTAATGTTTATTCCAAAGGTTGTGGAGTTAAAGTTGTTTTCATGAAATAATTTGTATAGCTTTTAAATTACATCTTTCTTCCAGCAGCTTATAATTTTCTATTATTTTACCAAAATTTCTTACCATCAGCATAATAAATAAGAAGTAGTAATACTCTGATATATACATATTTTTCTCATGTGTATTGGAATAACCTCCTCAGTGTTGTACTTCTATGAAATCAATCACATGATTTTTTAAGTGCATCAGGTAGGTTACTATTACAAAATGACATTTGATATGCCTATGCATAAATATGTACAAGGAATTTTGCAATTTTTTCTTTCTTTAATCATTTTTTCATCATACTTATTGATCATGTACTTTGTTCCAGAAAAGTTGTAGACATTGGGGATAGAATAGTTACTGAAGAAATAGGAACCCTTGAACTTAAGAAATTGCTCTGTGTGTGTGAGTGTGTCATGTCCAAGTGAAGAGATCTAAAAAATAGCCTATGAACCAGTATGTCCTATAATAAAGGTAACTGTAGTTTCATGGTGATGTATAAAAATAATTTTCAGCTCAATATGGAGATGAAAAACAGCGTCACCATGGTGTTCCTTGGATATAATGGCCGAGCTGAGACCTAAACACTAAGGGGAGTTAGCAAGAGGAAAAGGAGAGTGGAGCAGGGTTGAGGAGGTTAGGGGGACTCTCAGGAGAAGAGAAAGGATTGTGTTTCCTCATGGACCTTAGTACACCTTGCAAACTGGAAACTGACTCCCTTTCACTAGTTTATATGACTGTCACAATTACCCCTAGCTAGTCAGAATTTAAGGTATTTATAAAGAAGCAAGAACATGTTTGATTTTTTTGTCTGCATTATCATTGTAAGAATCATGATCTCTTTCAAAGCCTACTGGGATTTATATGTGTGCAGACTCTGACTCCAAATCATTTTCAATCACAATAAAAAGCCAAAAGAACATATTCTGTATTCTTTTGTTTAAATTTCTGCAAACAATGACATGAAGGAACATGGTTAACCTACTTTCCACCTGCTAGTGAAAAATTCAAATGGCATTCGGACAGCTAGCTGAACCCTCTCCTTTTGTGTTGGTCCTTGTGAGAGCACATCACCATCTTTGTCTTTCAAAAATGTAATTGCCAATTACAATCAACCAGAGTTGAGTAAAAGTAAGATATTTTTAATATAAAAAAATGTAAATACACATTGTGTTTGATATAGCTTTAATTTTTTGAAACAATGAATTTCCAGTTTTATTATGATGCTTGGTGAAAAGTTGTTATTTATATCTTACCACTTTGCTCTTTTCAACAATAATTATTTCTTCAACATTTCTGGTAGGAATTTTGAACTAATATAAAATAATTTCTAAAAATAAATTGCAAACTATTTCATCAAGTCAAAATTTGGTTCTCTTTTTCTCTCACTATGAGCTATAGATTTGCTCATGTTTGTTGTAAAAGAGTAACTACATTTTAAAATATGTGTTTTAATTGCACAACTCACTTATAAATACAATCGCATTGTTCCAGCTCCAACCAATGATTTTATATAAAGAAAACAACATCCCCATATGTTTTTATTATTTTATTTTTATTTTTTTACAGAATCAGTAGTTGATTTTTTGTTTAGTTCAAACACATTTAAAATGGAAACTGAAAGAACACTTTCTACCTGAAACAATTAAACTAGATTTTACTAGCATATAATGCTTAACACATTACAATAATAAAGACGGTGATCCATTGACTTCTACACCTACTAAAGCCCCTTTAATTGCAGTGTGTTGTAAGGATAGGCTATTACCATCAATAAGAATCAGCAAATAACATTAATGGTAGATAAATATTTTTACTCAGGTTGACTGAAAAAGGGGCACATCTTAAAAGTCCACAGTACGGTTGGTGACCAGTCACCATGTAAACTTGTGTATGTGATGTTTTAATGTTTTATTCATGGTATTTAATCTGAATGATGCTTCGTTCTAATTTCCTATTACGTTCAGCATCTGCTGCTACTTTCGGTGCCAGAACAGTTTTCATGAGGGGCAGCGCAACATCCTGGATTGGAAATTTTAGCTATTGAAATGGGAAGAAAGAAATAAAAGAGTAGAGGAAAAATATGCTGTAAAAAAACTGACAATAAACCATTAATTTAAAAGTAGTTTGATAAAGACTTCAAAACTCAAAATTAATTTTCTGGTAAGACCTTCCAGTGCTATACATAGAAAATGTGAAAGTGTTTTAAACAGAACAAAAAAGGATCCTTAAGTCCCCCAAAATGGAAATTATTATATGTGTATTTCCCCAAAATATTTGCAATAGAGCCATACTTTTCCTTAAACATGGAAGACCTCATTCAAAGGAAACAAAGGGACAGATTTAATTTTACTTATTTTGCCCAGTACATGAAAAACAAAATATGTGCATCATTTGCTATTTTACTAAATAGCAAACAGTTTTCATGATTCAAAACTAGTTTGCTATTATAGCAAATGCATTTTTGTTTTTACCAAGATAGAATGGAGAAGTGTCCCATGCTAACAAGCAGCTTTAGTGGTCACACTTATTTACCCCACTCCTAGCTTGAAACATCAGAAACTGGTATGTACTGAATATTTCAAGCATAAAACTGAATACCCTTTGCCATTCTTGCTGTTTACTGGAACTTGAAATAAAGGCAGACAATAATCCACTGGTTGCAAACTTTGCTCACAGAATTGTATAGAGATTCACATAAAAATAAAAGATGTTGTTCCAGGCTTAATTTCAGAACCACTCAGCTGCTGACATCAGTTCAAGAATTGTGCAAAATTAATGACATTTCCCTGCCCCCAAAATAAAAAATGCAAACAATTAAGATCGGCTAGTTTTCTCTGCAAATTGCAGTGTCCTGACTTCAGGTTTACTTGCCATTAATGGAATCTGACTGCTTTTAAAATGTCACTAAAAATGTACATCAAGTTGACTGATTTTTCCAAGTACCTCTCAGGTCAACAAGGGACTTACTCAAATAACCAACTTCCTCCTTCCCTCTCCCTCCCAAACACACCAGACTCCCTCCCACAGAGAACACAAAGCTGTTAACTAAAGAACAAGGTGAATAATCTACTAGTCAATTTTACTAATTTTAAAGATATTGCAGTTTTATACACCTCACTGATTATTCAACATTTTGCAGCTGTTTGACTTTGCAGCACAGTAATTCACATACTATACTGTACAAAATTACCAGCAAAGCTGGAATGAGGTATTAATAGAATTATGCTTATTACATCGCTAGAGAACAAAAATACGGTAAGGACAACTTTCGCTGTACACAGCTGAACAAAAAGAAAAGGAGGAGGAGGAGTTCGTTGAGCAACTAGCCGTCCCTGTATTGAAGAAGGGCAGGTAGAAAAATTGGAGATATGGAGCTATTAAATCTGGTCTAGTTTTCAAGACCATAGCATTTGAAGTTCTGGAATATACTTGCAGTCTTGGAAGGTTTATATGAACACACGCTGGTCACAGCAAGCAGATAAAATGTCCTTAGCATCTCAAGCTACCCTCTCCTGGAAAAAAAGGATAAAAGAATTTTTCCCCTGTTGCCTCCTATTGCAGCCGTCAATGTTAATGAATTCAGAATACATATTAGTTCATTTTGATGC
The DNA here is from genome assembly GCA_004026545.1 of Mormoops blainvillei. Taxonomy (NCBI): domain Eukaryota; kingdom Metazoa; phylum Chordata; class Mammalia; order Chiroptera; family Mormoopidae; genus Mormoops; species Mormoops blainvillei. The sequence goes on from PVJD01013188.1 coordinate 5,428, forward strand.
ATGCACCACCAAGTTTCTGTTGGTTTGTATTTGGGAGGAAACTAAGGAAAAAGGCAAGATTTTCCTATTGCACTGTTTGTGTTTCCAACATTAATAGGCAGAAACAGTAAAACTTAAACAAAATGTGCAGGAAAGGATTTTTTTGACTCAAAGGACCTGAATTCAGTTAGGCATGTCCTTTTAAAAAGTTCATTTTGTTGTAAATTGTTTAAGATATGACTATTCCTCAGTCGTTAATTCTCCATGTCTAGATTTATAAATTAACAATTTGAATCCTGTTCTGAAATTGGGGAAATAATGTCCACCTCATTTTAACTCAAAACCAAAGATGCTTTTCACATCAAAGAAATAATCAAAAAGGCTAATCTAAACAAAAATAAATTAACAGGAATGCAAATACCATAAAGAATGGACCGCTGCAAAGATTTTGCCAACAGTGGGGCTTCAGCGATGCTGTCCTGTGAAGAGTCATTCCATCTGCCTGGTTCCTCTTCCAGAGCCAAATTTTTATGCCATGCCACCTCTTGGAGGAGGTCCTCTTCCATCCTGGTCATGCATTATCCTATCACCCACTATTCCATGTGCACCACCAGGACCTCAATTATTGTGCCTAATACCCCTCCGATCGTCACAACCATCTCTAGTTTCTCACTCTCTTGTGGCTCTTTTTTTTTTCTCTTCTACGTTTAAATGTACTTCCCCTTGAAATATTATTGGTTTTATAATTAAGGGTCCCTGAACTACCTCGGAGTCATCAAAAACCACAAAACCAAAATTTGGAAGCTTTCCCTGAACACACTTGGTATTGATGTGAAGTTCAATAATGTTTCCAAAACTCACGAAGCACTCTTAGTTAATTTTCATCAATATCTTGTGGCAAATTACCAAAAACATTGATGACTGACTAGATAGCAAATTATTCGATGGTTCTCAGATTCATTCTGTTCTGTATCTACCCTGTCTAGCCTTGGTCCTCCAGGAGGGAAACCAGGCCATTCTCTAGTTCGTGGCTCATGCACATGAGATGACTGAGACATAACTATTAGTTCAACTCATGGCTTTGGTGGTTCTTGAGGCAGAGAAACAGGTTCGGTAGTAGTAGGAGAAGTAGACTTCCCTAATTCTTTTAATTGCTTCTCCCTCGCTGGAGGTTTCAGCTCTTCAGTCTTTGTTTCAGTTTCTGGCTCAGGTTCAGGTCCGTGAGAGGACGCTTCCAGAGGCTCCTCTGTGTCATTAGTCAGTTACAGGGCGGGCCTCATAGTGTCCACTGTTATCATTTTCTTTTACAGGTTCTGGAAATGGTTGCCTTTTTTCTCAGTTTTCTTCTACTTTGCCTCCTGATTCTTCATCCAAATCTGGTTCAGAATCACCAAATACTTCATCCTCATGATGAAAAATGTCATTGTGAATGTAAAACTTATTTGGAACACATCCTACTGAAGCCAGAACAAAAGTTTGCCTAAACTTCCTCTCTGTCTGTCCATCATTAGACAGCAGACCCATGACCTGGACAATTACTCCATCTTTCAATGTTGCATGAGCATCCATGTGACAAATTTTGGTGTGACATTCACTGAAGTTTAGAGACAACACTTTGTGGTGCATATCATTTTAGCCCTAAACGGCCTTCTGGTGCTTTCCACTAACACGTATTCAACCATGAACATAGGAAGAATTCTGCCATAAAACCTGTGTAAATATTCTGGAGCTTTATTCAGCAAGGAATAATATTGCCTCACAAACTCTCTACCCTAGAAGCAGTCAATCAGGCTTCTCCATAAACATTTCTTTGCTGCATAGTGTCAGATGCTCCAACCAAGAGTATAACGGGTACTCACCTGGAGGACAGCAGGAGAGTCTCATAGAATTCAACTCGCTGCAGCAGATTCTTTTTTTAAAATATATTTTATTGATTATGCTATTACAGTTGTCCCAATTTTCCCCCTTTGCCCCCCTCTGCCCAGTACCCCCATTCCCTCCTGCAATCCACCCCTCTTAGTTCATGGCCATGGGTTGTGCACATAAGTCCTTTGGCTTCTCCATTTCCTATACTATTCTTAACATCTATTTTGTCTATTTTGTACCTACCAATTATTAGCAAAGGTGCTTCTTAATTCCTGCACCTTTGCTCCCATTCTCCCCTTCCTCCTCCCAGCTGATAACCCTCCAAATGATCTCCATATCTATGATTCTGTTCCTGTTCTGGTTGTTTGTTTAATTTGTTTTTTTAGGTTCAGTTGTTGATTTGTCACTCATCGACTTCTCCCTCAGACACACGTAGAGCCTTGGAAGCCAGAAAAATTGAGAGCTCATTGCTCCTTCACAACCAGCTACTCCAGGGTACCAGACGTTGTGGTGAGCAACCAGGAGCATAGACATGCCCATATGTTTTCAAAGGGCAGAGTTGGGTTTTGTGTATTAGTCAGACTATTATCTGCAGGGTTTGAGACCCTGGTCAAAGGCAATAATAAAGAGTCCTTGCTGATTACATGTATTTGCAGCTGGTTGTCTAACATTCAGTCTGAATATTTCAAGCATTGTGTTTGTACAAGAGAACTTTTTTTTCCTCTTAGGCCTCTTTATTTGAGTCATACTACATAATAACTTGCATTATACTTTTGGTTCAACGGTTGTATATGTTTAAGCCATCAAGAATCATTTTTAATGTTTTCTAAATCATTCTTAATCATCACAACTCCTTTGGTCAATATTAGTGATTGTTAAAATTTTTAATTGAAAACTCAATACTATGTCAAATTGACACAGTATTTGATTTTTAGGTGTATCCTTTTACATCTTGATGATGTGAGGATATTAAAGACATTATATCAATTTAATCAGTAGATGAGTAATTCTGGCCATTGTAGAAGTTTTCTATATAAGAAATAATACAAGAATAAAGACAATACTAAACACCCAGAGAAACATAATTGTATTTCTTAGGAGGCTGTGAGTATAATTTCTGTTAAGCAAAATTGATGTTTGAATTATTAGATTCTTTTTTTAACCCAACTGTGTATTTTTAAAAACCTAGATATTTGTTGCATATTGATCCATATAAATGTGTCTACTTGCATTAAGGTTTATTCTCCTGGGATCTGATTTATTTTTGTCTTTTATTTTTATATTAACATAAAGTTCTTAATTACTAGATGACAAATTTATTTATTAATTTGGCATTTTTGTCATGGATGTCTCATATGAAAGTGCTGTATCTTTTATTCTCCATTTTGAAAAGCAATAAATCAGTTCTCTAATATCATATGAACTGGCCATATTGGTATGTTATGTTGAATAATCTAATTTCACACAAATCAACAGTTATTGAATTAATCCTTAAGAACACTTGTTAAACTTCATAGACTATTGACATATATCTTTAAATTATAAACACCTCAAATTATGTTTGGATAAAATTAAGTAACTCTCCCTGGGGATATCCCAAGTAGTTCCTTATAGATGTTGGCCTAGGCTCATCATGAAGAAGGGCTATAGTGGAGAAGAACATAGTCTTTGGCGACAGACTTCCTAGTGTCAAATGTGAGCTGAGTTGCTTTCTACACACAGGGCAGTCCTCTTTTAGCCTTGGCTTGCTCACCTGTAAAATGAGGAGTATAATGTTACTTACCTCATAGGGTTAGAATGAGAATTTAATGAGATGATACTAATTATAACTGCATTTACCCAGAGTTTACTAGATGACTAACATGCTGTTAAGAACTTTACTTTTATTGTAATGAATTCTCATAATAACCTCAGAACATGCACTATTGCTGGCCTTATTTTATAGAAGAAGAAACCATCTTAGAGAGGGTAACTCGCTTGCACATGTAACATGTTGAACACTGCCCAGCACATAGTGAATACTCTGTAAATGCTGGTTACTGTTATTATCTTAGAACCTGCCATCAGGAATTTTGAAAACATTTACTGTGCCCCTGAGAATCTTTGAGCATGTGTGTATGACTGGGTTGTTGGAAAGTTTGATAACTCAAACTATTGGTCAAATGTCCTCTCTTTACAATAGCAAATTGCTTAGAGGACAATAGATGTTATAAAATTATGGACTCCTGAAATATTTGATCAAAGCCTTCTGGTTTGAATGTTAAAACACTACTGGTTGGTCTTTACATATTAGCTTGTCCCTTCCTAAAATTTTATTGTGAAACACAGTTTAGTTTAAAAAATCCGTTTTAGAGAAATTCTATGATATCTAATCCTTTGCTAAGTAAGAGACCAAACTGTTATAGCAGAGGGTCAGATTTAGGCCTTCAGGGTTCTAGTCTGGTTTCACTGTAAGTCAGGCACTATGCTAAGTACTCTACATGAATTATGACAAATGGTTTTATGCTTCTGTTGAAATATCAGCGACTGAGAACTCACCAATTTTCAAAGAATCCTACTTGAATCCAATGATCTGAATCCTAAAAGTCTTCACTATATAGAATTAAATTCTTTCCATGTGTGACCTCCAAATATTGTTCCTAATATGCAGTACTTTCTTAATAAAGTACACTGAATTATTTATTTCTGGCACACTGATAATGAATTGATATAAAACTGTCCCCCATGTGGTATTCCTTCAAATATTTGAGGACAAATATCTGTTCTCCCTTGAAGCTTTTTCCCGAGCTTAATATCTGAAGATTCTCAAACTCATTATTTATGATTATAACATAAAGGATGTTTTAATGTTCTGAGTCTAATCTCAAATATTCTTTCTGTGCTGAGAAACAAGTGATACTTGCCATCAGAAGATCAAATTGGTAGAATGCTGTCAAAATGGTCATTTGGAAAAAAGAGAGCTTATAAATTGTAATTTTATTCCAAATGTAAAAATTGAAAGGTTACTAGTTCAGGTCTGCTGAGTTTGAGTGTATGTGAAATTCCTAGTTATTGCCTCAGAAAAAAAAATGCTAACCAGTTGCTCCAAGGGCCACATGTTGACAAGAAAGGTTAACAAATTTTATGTTGGAAAACCCAACTTAAGTTGGAACCCACTGGGTTTTTATGGAAGATTAGATCTAGTAAGTAGGTTCATCAGTTAAGCTACTTTCAATGCGAAACATTTTATTTATTTCATAGCAAATACATTTTGTGACTGTCCTCTTGGCCTATATTGCTTTGCAAGTACAAAAAATAAAAACCTAACAATTTTGTTGCTTTATTTTTACTTTTTAAATTATACATTTTCATTGTCATAAATAGTGCTATGCTATGTACACTAAATACACTGAATTCTATGCCTTACTATTACAACTCCTCTGGGATAACTTTTCATATAAGCACACACAGATCTACCTCACTGTTTTCCTTGAACAATATGCATGGCTTTCTGTGGTATGGTTGCAAAATAATTTATAAAATTATGTTCTTGACTGATAGGTACTGAAGTTATTCCCAGTCTTTCCAATTATAAACAATGCTGTAATGAACATCCTAGTACATATATTTAGGCACACTTGTAATTATATTTGAGGTTAAATTTCTAAATGTGGGTTGGAAGGGATCTGTATTTTAAATTTTCATAATATTTTACCAATTTTTGTAAGTATTGCCACATTCCTCTTAAAGATCTTTCAAATATTTGTATTCTTTTTAACAACATTTAAGTGTCTATTTTATAACTTTGCCATTACTATAATTTATCACACTTTATTTGATAGGTGAAAACAGTTGCAACATCATAGTTTTAATGTATATTATATTGATGAAAAATGAAATTGAGAATTTTTTCAAATTTTTTGTCTTAAGCTTTTAATACACTTATTTCTAAGAACTGTTTTTATATGTCCTCTACTAATTTCAATTGCTGTTTTTTAAAACTGATTCGTGAAAGCTAATTATATATCAAAGAAATTAAGTTTTTGTCATAAGAGATGCAAATACTTTTTGGAGTTTAACACATGTTTTTTAACTTTTTAAAATAGCTTGCAAAAGCTTGCTGACTTTAATAAAACAATTATGTGAAAGATTGATCATTTAAACAATAGTATTAAGTCAGTCTACTTGAAATTATTAATAAATTATCTAGGAAGTAGGTTGCTATTTCTTACCTGTAAAATATGAGTGGGTTGAATTGAGAAATTGCTATTATCATTTTCAAGTCATGATACTGATTTTCCTTTTAATTGTTAAAAACCTGTGAAATAATTTATTTTATCATCTAATACATTGTCAATTTATATATGTCAATGTCTACCTAAGTAGTTTCAATTTAGTCACATCATAGCAAAAAATTAAAAGAACAAAAACTTTCCTAATATTATATTCCCATGTTACTCTAGATGCAGTAGCATTTTGAGACAGTGGAGGCAGTTTTTAAATCCACAGAATTATCTCAGATCGATAAATATTTTTGGAGACTATTATAAACAATATTAAAAACATCATGATAGGTTTGAATACATATTATATTGAGACTGAATCTAGAAAAGTCAAATGCCCACCCAATGCCTCGCACCTCCACCAATTTTGAACTCTCAAAATAAGTTGGCCAAAGCTTTAACATAAGGCATAATAAGAATGTGATATTCTGCCAGAAAATTAGAATACTTTTTATCAATTAAGTTTCATTCAATATCACTTCAAAACCAAATAGAAAATGTTCTTAAGCAAAAGGAATCAAGAAGAGTGAAAACATGTTACGCATGAAAATACCTGTACTAATATCCAAATGTCCCAGGTTTTTGCTCAACAGAATATAATAAAACCTAAGCATTTCCCTACTTTGCATGAAGATAATGTTAACAGAAAATAAGAGTGTTATGAAAGTGTCATAGGTTAACCAAGGCACAGATCATTCTTCTACATCAGGCAGGACCAAAATGTAGTTACTACTAACAGTGGCAAATTTGGTATCTGCACTTAGAACTACACATGGTTTCTTTGGAGGATTAAATCCTGCAAGCCTTGAAATGACTATGAATGCTGTAAGTTACTGGAGGATAAAACAACCTATAAAACCAAGAGGCTACCATCATTTAGAATTATAGTAGATTTAAGCTTTTACATGCTCAATTAAATATAACAATATCTACTTACTATATGCATTTAAAAAGTAAACTAAAAAAGTTTTTGCTTTTCCTCAACAGAGTCAGATGATTTCTTACTGGGGACACCCAAGTGAAGACTATGACATCATGACTGGAGACAGTTATATTCTTGAGATCTACAGAATTCCTTATGGGAAGAATAATTCAGAGCATAGCGGTATAACCTTCTTCCCCTCCTTCCTTTTGTCCTTTCTCTTTCCCTCTCTCTTTTCATCTCTTTAAGCCACCCCAAAAAAGCACCCAGCACTCACTAATAGTCTACAAGCAGCAGTGTTTAGAGAATCTAGTTTTCAATTTCTCAAACAGAGCCTTTGCTATATATATGTTTGATTTTTAGAAATTATAACAAGACATATGTTGTTCTGTTTTGTCCTTTTTTTCTTGCAGCTTTGATGAAATGGCTAAATATGACCTTCCTTCCACAATTGACTTCATTTTAAAGAAAACTGGACAAGAAAAGCTACATTATGTTGGTCATTCCCAGAACACCACCAATGGTAGGTAAAAGTAGTCGAAGCAGATAGTTTAGTTGGTGAAGACTTCCTTTTAGTGGTAATGTAGGCATGTTGGTAATCATGCTAATCAGTTTCCTTTCATTTTCTAATGTATGTCAATAACAACCCAACAATATGGGAACAATTATTATTCTTATTATATACATGGGGAAACAAAACAGGGGGTAAGTACTTTGTGTAAGGTAACATAGTTATTACAAATAAGGTAGCTCAGATATAGCCCAGGCACTCTGACTCCCAAGTCCATGCTCTGAAATGTTGTGTCACTGGGGGAGAGAGTGAAACGCACAGCCTCTGGACTGAATTGATTTCATTCATTCAACCATATGAATGGAGCACTTATTATGTGACCTAGAATACAGCAGTAAATAAAACAGACTAAAATCTTTGTCTTCCTGCTGCTTATACACTAGTGGGAGGAGACAAGGAAAATAATAATGACTGAAAAGTAAAATATGAAGTCTGTTAGATAATGCTAATGCTATGGAGAGAAAAATAAGTCAGGGAAAGATATTAAGGGGCATCAGAAGGGCACACAACAATTTCACATAGGGAGCGGCACCAGCCACTCTCTATGTAACAGTATGAAGGAGCTCAGAGAGTTAATCATGTGCACTGCATATCTGGAAGACTGATGTTCCAGGAAGAAGGGTTGGCAAGTGCAAAGAATCTGAGGCTGAACTACGCATAGCGTGTTTAAGGAATGGTACCAAGGTTATTCACTGTGTAGATGAATCAAATTAAGAAGGAGAAAGAGAGAGAGATGAGATTGGGAGAGAAGTTTAGGAAGGCAGACTGCTCAGGGATTTTTGTCTGTTGTAAAGGGTTTCATCTTTCACTTCAAGTGAAAGAGGAAATTACACAAGAGTTTTGAATAGAGGAGTTACTTGATCCAGCCTATTGATCTGCTACAGAATCAGGAGCAATATGATGCTCTTAACAGGGTCCCTCTAGTTGCCGACGGGGAGCAAGGGCTGAAGCAGAGAAACCAGTTAGAGGACTCTTACGCTAACCCGTTTGAGAGGTAAAAGTAATGTAGGGGATATGGGTACCTGGGGAGTTAATAATAAAGATTAAGCTCTCTGTATATTTTAAATATATTTGGGAGGTGGAATCAACATGATTTGCTTATGCATGGGATATTGGTGTAAGAGAAAGAGAGGATTTTGGCAACATCTGTGGCCTGAGCACCTGGAGTAATGAGGATGTCATTATCCAGGGTGAAGAAAGCTGAAAAGAGATGATGTGACTGGAAAGGGCAGGAGCTTGGTTTTGGACCTGCTGAATGTTAGGTGCCTAATGGAGATTCAAGTGGAGGGGCTGAATCCCCAGCTATAATACAAATTTGGAGTTCATGGTAGAGGACAAGATGGAGATACAAAATGTGAGTCTTCAGTACATGAGACAAGATGCAGTAACCAAAGGAGAAGTTCAGACAGAAAAGAGGAAGAGTCTGAGGACTAAGCCCTGGACCACTCTCACTTTGGAAGATGAGGAGGAAACAGAAAAAGAAACTGGGAAATAATGATGACAGTGGTATCAGGAAGGCCAGCAGTTTCTGGCATTCTGGAAGTCAAGGGGAGAAAGTGTTTTAAGAAAGAGAATGTGGCCAACTGTGGATGAGGCTATTATTAAGCCTTGTGAAATAAAGTCTGAAATCTGACCATTGGATTGGGCAGCCTGAAGTTATGGAAGACCTTCATAATGGCAAATTTGAGGGAGTGGTTGAGGTGAAAGCAAATGCGTTCAAAAAAGCATAAAAGAAAGTTGTGAAGGAAAGAAGTAGGGTGGAAGCAGGAGGAGCAAATGAGGCTTCATATGGTAGAAATAAAGGCACATTTTTATGCTAGTTTTCACTCTTAGCTGATGGCTTTATTTCCTACTACAATTCTAAACTGTCAGAATGTCCATATATAGACACATATGCAGGGAACTGGATGAAATTGTTGGTGGGAGCCTGTGAAAGTTCTCTTCTTACTGCTAGTTTCTCCTAAAGCATGGATCTCACCTGTAGAATTTTAGACAGAAGAAAAGATCAGTGAGACAGAGCTTCCCAATGTCCTTATCATTATTTAATATGTCATGTCCCCCAGGAGATGAAGATTAGTACTCAGGGTGTTATTTGGAGAAACACTTTTAGGGGAAAGGGCAAAAAAGCAGACTAGGCAATGAGAAGTTGGGCTGGGATTCAGCATCTAAAAGGTGACTCAGCCAACTCTACATGATAGCTTTTCCTGAGTGACTGGGGTTTTTACACATCTCATGGACAAGTCATTAAATGTAGGCTGCCCCAGGAAGGAAGCACAACCTTGGGTTTTCATGGAGAAAAAACAAAATTAGAGAGGACTCACCACCTACCCTGCAACTAGGGTTGAGGAAGAACCTTAGACTCTATGGGGGATCTGGGCCACGCAGCACAGCAGCAAGAACACGTGGTCAACAGTCGACTCAAAATCCTTGGGGAACAAAAGGGAAATTTTCTAGACTACTAAGGTTTACTCCTTTAATTTCCAAAACTACACAAAAATTAAACCATTTTGGATGGAAATCTGCATGAACTTATGACTCATTTACCTGCCTTTTTAAATAGCACATATTGAATATAGCTTAACCTTTTCTCAATGATCTAAGTTTATGAAACTATTGCATTGAGATATAATACAAGCATTTCCTTAGAATTTCTTGAGATGAGTAGAACTGCCTGTCCTACACCAAATAACTTCAACCTACCATTCTTTTGAGTTATTTGAATTTTGAACATATCTATCTCATTTGTGGATAATTTGTCATTGTTTTCAACATACTCATGTATTACTGTAAGTTGTTTCCATGTTCAAATGTATATATTACCAACTTCTGTATAGTGGGAAGTTAGATAGCTATCCTTGTTAGAACTGTGACTAAAATAGGATTAAGCTTCTTTTGTGCAAGCACTGAGAAGTCACCTGTCTCATGTGTAATTCTTATTCTGGGTGATGTACTGGCTATAATCCAAAGAGTTAGGCAACGGATAAAATAACCCATTAATAAACATAGTGCTCCTGGAAAAAGACATTTTTCTCAAATAGAATCAGGTTGTATATTATATAGGTGAGATTGTTGTATAAATCTGAAAGCTTTTTTTTCAGATCATTTTTGAGTCTCATCTATATGCCATTATTAAGAATGAAAAAAGATCCTCCAGTGTAGTTCGACAGTATGGAATTTTACTTAAAAACTGTTTTATACATCCTAGTCTACTAATATGCTACTGTTCATAAAACCAATTAATTACAGAGTGAGCTGAATATATTTACTATGTGTAGGTATTTGAATTATCTTGGTTACTGATTCGTCAAGCATTTACTATTTTCCAAGTATCCTGGTAAATGCTTTAATGATTATTCACCTTGAATAGGTCATATACAACCTAATAAAGAACTCATTATTATCCCTATATTTCAGCTGAGGAAACCAAGTCTCTCAGACTTAGGTGACTTGTCCAAGGTCACAAGTGTTATAAATCACAGAGCCAGTATTCAAATCTTATTTAGTCAGATTTCAAGCTAATGCTTTTGACCTTTCAGCTTATATAGCCTACTGACTTTAAAAGTTAATTATCTTATTTGAGGAAATGAATTTAAATACATCAAATTTTATGTATAATACAGTAACTCTTTTTTGTCCTAAAGTTGACCTATTTCTAAAGTCAGATAAGAAGGCTTCACTGTAATTTTTAAAAACTTCTAGCCTCATGTCACCATAGAGAATCTATGAAAATAAAACAAACGATGAAAAATACTAAAATCTGATTACTTGGAACAAGTGGAGATGGTCAATTTTTCAGGTTTCCTCAGATGGCAATCCTATTAAACCCAAAATAATGTCACAATTGTAACTTTCCCACACACTTCCTCCATTCCTTGTTGTTCTGTTTCAGGTTTTATTATCTTTTCTACCAATCCCAATCTGGCTAAAAAAATCAAAACCTTTTACACATTAGCTCCAATTGCTACCTTGACATACATCAAAGGCCTGTTAAGAGGAATTTCAAAGATTCCTCTATTCCTCCTCAAAGTATGTGATTCTTTTTAACTGAATGTAAGATATCAAAATGTCCATGGATTTCAAAGTGATGGAAAGAAGCAAAAACACCTGGTGAGTAATCATGTTTACATCCAGAATGGAAATGTACACATGTACTATACTATTTCTTGAAAAGTACTGACCATGTTTGAACCCTGCTGCAGGTCATAAGACCCTTGTATGTGTCTTTATTATTGATTACTTTGTGTGGCCTAGCAATGTCTTCATAGATATTTCATTTACCAAACACTCCACACAGCTCTTAAGACTGTGATTCCACCCCTCAAGCGATAAGGGGAAATAAAAACAAAACAAAATGGTCCAATAAGAACTGAAACTAACCAGGCCAGGAAAACTAGGAAGAGGAAGAATAAGTTAGGAAGGGAAAACAAGGAAAGGGGAGGGGATGAGAGGAGAAGGAGGGGAGGAAAAGAGGGAAAGAAAAAAGGGGAAAGAGAAAGGTAATGGTTGAATGAAGCCTGGACTTTGAGACCCCTCTTCAAATACTCTTGGATTTCTAAGCCTTTCCATAAGACCACCTTTCTCTTTAAATAGAGATTTCGTAGGTCAGTAGCATAGGTTTCAAACCATAAATATTAAGTAGGCATACATGTCAGGGAATTAATAATATTTATTTTTTCCAAAGCTTAATCACCTATTTCTCCTACCCACCAAAACCAACACATACACAGTTTCCTTTAACAGAACAATTTAGCCTTAAGCTGTACAATGTAATGATGCCATTTCCTTATCTGATTTTGTACTGTTCATTTCTTTTCACTCTTAATAATTAACATGTATGTCTAACACATAAGAAACTTTACTTAGGGTCAAAGATTTTCTTGAAAATGTAAGATTTTGCGATGATCCTAGCTACATTGAAGCAAAACTTGTTTATTTCCTACTGATACTACATTTTCTCATAATCTATGATCTCAAAATCCTTTTTTTTTAGTTAGTTATCTAATATTCATTTTTTTTCTTTATAATAGCCTAAATACCTTTACACTTTTATTAATGTTTGTTCTTTTGCTATTGATAGTGTGGTGGAGGGTGGGGATTTTTACTGTGGGAGATGGTTTTGTTCCCTGGGTTGAGTTGTTTTGTTTTGCTCTGGCAGCACCATACAACAGCATACAAGATGTGGTGAGTGGAGTTTCCCCAGCCAGCCAGAGGGAAAAACCCACCAAAGAATGACCCAACAACAACCAAAACTCAATTACAATAAAATAACCCACATAAATTGCATAAAGGGCATCCCGAGAGCATCCAGCTCAGGAGATCAAGGAGACTGCACCACTGAGTCCCACAAGTCTCCTACCACAAAGACCACCCCACAAAGACAAGGAGACAAAACAAATCAACCTAATATGCACAAACAAACAAGAAGAGTCACCTAAAATAGGGATACAAAGGAACAATCCCTAACAGAAGGGAAAGGAGGAATCCCCAGAAAGAGTGATAAATGAAAATGAGGCAAGCAATCTATCAGACACTGAGTTCAAAATAATAGTTACAAAGATTCTCAAGTTGCTCAGTGAGAACTGAAGGAACTCCATGGAAGCTACAAGGGCTTACTGGGGACTACATTAGCATGAAAATGTACTTAGAAACTATCAATAAGAGCCAGGAGGAAATGAAGAATACAATATCTGAAGTGAAGAATACACTAGAAAGAATTAAAGGCAGGCTAAATGAAGGAGGGGATCAAATTAGTAATCTGGAGGACAAGGTAGAAAAATTCTCTCAGAGAAACAAAATGAAAAAAGACTACAAAAAAAAATGAAGAGGGTTTGAGGGAACTGCAGGACAATATGAAACATGATAATATTCATATCATAAGGATACCAGAAGGAAAAGAAGAGGAGCAAGGGAGAGAAAACCTGTTTAAAAAAGCAATGAGAGAAGACTTCTCTAACTTGATGAGGGAAAAAGTCACACAAGTCCAGGAAGCACATAGGGTCCCAATCAAGATGAACCCAAAGAGGCCCACTCCAAGATGCATCATAAATAAAGTGGCAAAATTTAAAGACAAGGAGATAATATTAAAGGCAATGAGAAAGAAACAGCTAGTAACATATGAGAATGCTCCAAAAAGGCTATCAGCTGATTTATCAACAGAAACGCCACAAGCCAAAAGGGAATGACAAAAAGTATTCCAAATAATGAAAAGCAAGAGCCTGCAACCAAGACTACTCTACCCAGCAAGGCTCTCACTTAAAATGGAAGGCAAAATAATCAGTTTTCCATTTTAAAAAATGGCTAAAAGAATACATCTTCACCAAACCAGCATTGCAAGAGATGCTAAAGGAACTGCTTTAAGAAGTTGAAGAAAAAGAGAGACAGGAACACAGGTACAAAGGAAAACAATGCCAATTACTAAGTACCTATCAATGATAACATTAATGTAAATTGATTAAATGCTCCAATAAAAAGACATAGGGTAGCTGAAAGGATAAGAAAACATGACCCTCACATAGGCTGTCTACAAGAGACACACCTCAGAACAAAAGGTTTACATAGGCTGAAAGTGAAGGGATGGAAAAACTATTCCAAGCACACAAACATTGAAAAAAAAAACTGGGGTAGAAATACTTATATCAGACAGCATACACATCAAAACAAAGTCCTTAAAAAGAGACACAGAAGGTCATACATAAAACTCAAGGGAGTAGTTGATTTAGAAGATATAACCCTTGTAAACATATATGCACCCAACATAGAGCCCCTAAATATATTAAGAAACTCTCAGAGGACTTTAAGAAAGATATTAACAGCAACACAGTCATTGTAGAGGGTTTTAACACCCCATTATCAACAATGGATAGATTTTCCAAGCAAAAAATCCACAAGGATATTGTGGCATGGAAAAACACTCTAGATGAAATGGACTTCATTGATATATACAGAACTTTTCACCCCAAAGAAGGAAAATATACATTCTTTTCTAATGCATATGGAACATTTTCAAAGACAGACCACATGGTAAGACACAAAACAAGCCTCAGCAAATTCAAGAAAATTGAAATCATATCAAGCAATTCTCAGATCACAGTGACTTGAAACTAGCAACCAACCTCAATAAAAAAATACTCAAAAACATTCAAATACATGGTGACTGAATAGCATGCTCTCAAACAATGAATAGGTTAACAATGAGATCAAGGAAGAGATCAATTTTTGTACACCAACAATAAAATATCAGCAACAGAAACTAGGAAAAAGTCCCATTTACTATAGCAAAAAGAAAAATAAATTACCTAGGAATAAACTAAACCAAGGAGATAAAAGATCTGTATTTGGAAAACTACAGAACACTGAAGAAAGAAATTAAGGAAGATACAAATAAATGAAAGCATATACCATGTTCATGGGTTGGAAGAATTAACATCATTAAAATGTCCATACTACCTAAAGTAATCTATATATTCAAAGCAATCCTTATTAAAATACCAGTGGCATATTTTACAGATCTAGAACAAATATTTCAAAAATTTATATGGAATCAAAAATGACCCCAAATAGCCTCAGCAATCTTGAGAAAGAACAAAGTAGGAGGGACCACAATACCTGATATCAAACTATATTACAAGGCCATTGTAATCAAAACAGTCTGGTATTGGCATAAGAACAGATTCATAGATCAATGGAACAGAATAGAGAGCCCAGAAATAAACCCAAGTCTCTATGATCAATTAATATTTGACAAAGGGGGCAGGAGCATAAAATGGAGTAAAAATAACCTCTTCAATAAATGGTGTTGGGAGAACTGGACAGGTAAATGCAAAAAATGAAACTAGACCACCAACTTACACCGTACACCAAATAAACTCGAGGTGGTTAAAAGATTTAAATGTCAGTCACAACACCATAAAAATCCTAGAGGAAAATATAGGCCATAAAATTTCAGATATCCCACATAACAATATTTTTGCTGATACATCTTCTAGGGCAGGGAAAATAAAGGAAAAAATAAACAAATGGGACTACATCAAATTAAAAAACTGCACAGCTAAGGAAACCATCATCAAAATGAAAATGGAAATTACCATATGGGAAAACATATTTTCCAATAATTCCTCAGATAAGGGTTTGATCTCCAAAATATATAAAAAACTCATACAACTCAACAGCAGGAAGACAAACAATCCAATTAAAAAATGGGCAAAAGGCCTGATTAGACACTTCTCCGAGGAGGACATACAGTGTCCATAGACATATGAAAGGATGCTCAACATCACAAGCCATCAGAGAGATGCAAATTAAAACCACAATGAGGTACTTCCTCATACTGGTCAGAATGGCCATCATTAATATATCAACAAACAAGTGCTGGCGAGGATATGGAGAAAAGGAACAGCTGTGCACCGTTGGTGGGAATGCAGACTGGTACAGTGTGGAAAACAGTGTGGAATTCCTCAAAAAACTAAAAATGGAGCTGCCTCTTGACCCAGTGAATCTGATGCTGATATTATACTCTAAGAATCCTGAATCACCAAGTCAAAAGAACTTATGCGCCCCTGTGTTCATGACAGCATTATTTACAATCACCAAGTGCCGGAAACAGCCTAAGTGCCCATCAGTAAACGAATGGATCAAAAAATGTGGTTCAGTTACACAATGGAACACTATGCAGCAGAAAGAAAGAAGAAATTCCTTCCTTTTGTGACAGCATGGACAGAACCAGAGAATATTATGGGAACTGAAATAAACCAGGTGGTAAATACCATACCATCTCACCTACAAGATAAACCTAATGGACAAAACAAACAAAAGAACAAAACAGAACCAGAGTCATGGAAACAAGAGACAGACTGACTGGGACCAGAGGGTATGGGGTAGGAGATAAGGGTGGAAAGAAGGGGAAGGAGCTAGTTAAGGAACATGCATGAATGACCCGAGAATGTGGACCACAGGGTGGGGACTGACCTTGGTAGCAGGGAGTGGGCAGGGCAGAGGAGAGCAAATGGGGAAAATTGGGAAACTGTGATAGAACAACAATAAAATATTTAATTAAAAATTTTGAAGTAGAAATTGAGTTTAAAATGACCTATTTCAGGTTACACACAGGTCCAAAGAACTATGTCATTATTACAGAAATGTGCTTTGTGGCTATTTCAGTATTGCAGCAAATCTACCAGGGTTTTGTTTTTATAGCTCTAAAACTTAACTGTTCTTTTAAACTAAGTTTATAAGTTGCTGAGCAGGTACATATAGCTTATTCTTATGAGAAGAACACTTATTTTTATTTAAAAATATATTTTCATATTCACAAGCGGTTTTAAAAAAATTTTATAGAAACTATGCAGTTACCCAAATTTGCCACTAGAGGGTAGACTTAGAGATTTGTCTAAATTTTCCCTTTTAATCTAGGGTTTTAATCAATAGATGGTGCTTGTGCTCATTTTACTTAGCATGTTAAGCCCCTGTGTTAAAAACTGTGAAGACTTTATCTTTAAAAATGTAATTAAGTCTTAAGGGAGTTCATAAATGAAACGTAGGGGAAACCAGCACTGCTAAGTACTTTAATATGGCATCAGAATTCCTACAAAATACTACAAAATATGTAATATTATAACAATTTTTCAAAGAAAGAGTGCTTAAGGTATACTGTGTGTGCAAAATCCTATGGCAAACACTGAAATCAGGATTTGATTTCAGGTCTGCCTGACTCCAAAATCCAAATTTGTCCACTATTTCTCACCAACAAATTAAGTCCTAATGCAAATAAATCTTTCACACAATCCCATGCTACATAATACATTTTTGCATTTGGTACCACTCTTACCTCTTTGTTTTGTATAGTGGTGGGTATGTGTGATGCGTTTTTATCACTGCTTCTACATTTGTGAGCTCTGTAAATTCAAGGAACCCATATTGCTCCTCATATCATCTCTGTTGCATGGCACAGACAGACACATACGAGCTCTTATTTAATTATTGAAGATTATTATTATGTGATTCTATAGTTAATATTTTTACTAATTTTTAATTTAATAATTTTATATAAATATAGTTTAATGATTATTTATTTTTCTCTATTTGGCTAATCTGTCCATTTCTTTAATGTGCCAGATTGTCTTACAATCACATGTAAACAGCAAGCATATTTAGTATTAGCTTAATCATTACAAAACATATTCTTAAACTTAATTCAAACCTTATAATTCCCTGAGTTTGATTTGCTTCATCATCTTATTAGTTATTTCTTTTGAAAATATTTATTTTTGATGTTTTCAAACAAAGATTGAGAAAATAAGGTAGCCCCAAAATATCTATCCTAAATAATTGTTAGTTTTTGGCCAGTTGTTTTACATCTATAGTTCACTACAACCAGCCCAAATTGTTTTAAAGTGTACTTCTAGATATCATATCATCTATAAATATTTTATTTTTTAACTTTAAAACATAAGATAATTTATAAATATGACCACAACATCAGTATCATGCCTAAAAACCAAACAAATAAAAAATTCCTTAATGCTATCAAAAATTCCTTAATGCTATCAAATATCCAAGAAATGTTTACATTTCCATTATTGTCTCATAAACAATGTTTGTCTAAATCAGGGCATAACTACCCCCATACACTATATTAGGTTTATAAGTATCTTAAGTATCTGTCTATACAAGATATTTATTCCTGTTTTCATATTTCTTTCTTGCCATATATTTACAGATGATATTCTCCAATCTCAAGATAATGTAATTCATCTTTGAGAATACTATATATTGATTTTTTTTGTCAAGTGCAATTGTTTTCTCTAAGACCTTAAGATATACCCAATTAATACCCCCATTTTGGCTTTTACTATTTATCTCTTTTCTAATGTGGCCACATTAGGCTCAACCTATGCAAATAATATACTACTAATAAAAATTCACTCTCAAGTCCCTTTATCCCATCATCTCTTTCCATACAACATCAATTCTATAAGGCTCTGATCCTCAACGTCACATTATAGCTAAATATGTAAGCCTTAGTTTTGTGACTCCATTTTCCTGATCTAATCTAACATGAGGAGCCTCTCACAATTTCTAGCTTTCTGTTTAACCAATAGAGAGCTTAATCACTAAATCAGAATCAAATTTACTTCTGAGCTGGTCTTGAAACAGTCTTTTTCCATCGTGATATTACAGACCCATAATATTAATAATTAAATAATAATAATTAGTAATGATATTAATACTGATGAAAGTATCAAGGTATTCCTTCAAGAATAATAATTATGCAGTGGGGGGATTTTTCCTCCCGGACTTGTTTGGTTGCCCTTTTTGTTTATGTCAAGCTTTGATTTTATTTATATAAACTCTAAATGAGCTAACTTTGCTCATTAACAATTAAAAGCTCTTTCTGAAATTTCTGTTATATCCTGCGAATAAACAGCATGGTGGATCAGAAAGGCAATCTGTCTGGAGGAGTTCTGATCATCAGGGGCACAGTAAGGTAGCTGCCACTTGTTCTTTAAGAAAACACCAGCCTGAAGTCATTCTTGTGTGTTTCCAAGTTGTTAAGGTAAATGTCCTCATTCAAAAGTACCCCTTAAGCCCTTGTCGCAAATGTTCCACAATATTGCTCTTTCTGTATCTGAAAGCTGAACTCAATACATAGCCCAGTTAGGGGATTTATTTTGGATGATTACTGGGCAATTAATTTAGGTAACTTTCCATCTGAAGTGGTTAAGATGGTAAAAATTAAGAAATAGCACAGCCAAACATGAGTTTTTAATAAAAGAATCTTGATGCTTAAAATAGCTTAAAATACTCATTAATCTTCTAATCTTGGTTAGTCTATATAGAAAATATAAGCATGGGCTAATGTGAAGATTTTTTTTTTCCCCTCACTGGTTATTTCTTATCTTTTTTTATTTTCTTCATTGCAAGGCAGGTTAGTAGAACATAAACTTAGAGCTGGGTCTGAATCTAGATTCTGACTCAATATTAATGGTGTTAATTTTGGATAGGTTTTCTATCATCTCAGTATTTGAGAATGTTTTATACTGATTCTTTCTTGCTATGTGTGATGCTTTTGCTTGAGGATCACAGTCCTATCCAATTTATTTTCCCATTTTAGCCCTTTAACATTTATCTTTTTTTAACTTATGATATCATCTTTATAATATATTTATATTATATATCATGTTTTGCTACTTTACAATTGTTTTGGTCTGTCCTGTTTCGTAGATCTGTGGTCAATCCTTGTACTATGCCATGCTTTAAAACTTTCAGTAACCTTAAAATTCATTTTAAATTATGGTTGAGTATTTCTCTACTTGTTAATGTGACTTGAATATTCTTAAATAAATAGTCTTAAGTAAATAGTCTTGCCCTTTTTATTCCTAGTAGAATTTACATTT
The DNA here is from genome assembly GCA_004026545.1 of Mormoops blainvillei. NCBI lineage: Eukaryota > Metazoa > Chordata > Mammalia > Chiroptera > Mormoopidae > Mormoops > Mormoops blainvillei. The sequence goes on from PVJD01013188.1 coordinate 25,420, forward strand.
TCTGCAAATTTTTAAAAATATTCACTGAGATTCTCATTAAAATTGCATTAAACCTTTTCAATAATTCAAAAAATTTTTCAAGCAGAATCTTCTGATTCAAAATGTTGTATGTCTGGAGTGTTACTCAAGTTGTCTTCGAAGTGCCTTAGTATAATTGCATAGTTTCCTGTGTTTAGGTCTCTCTCACTTTTTATTCAAGTTATTTATAGAAATTCTGTGGTACCGTTGCTAGACTGTATTCTGGTATATATATATAACTAGTTATTGCTGATATATCAGCAAAAGAGTTAGAAAATCACTTGTGGGTTTTTTTTCAAAGTGTATTCACTTCATCCTCAGGGATTCTGATACATCTTCTAGAATAGAACTCCCCCTAACCTACTTCCAATTATATAAATCACCCCTCAAGATTGGAGATGGGAACCATGTTAGGTGGCACTGAAGTAAAATGGAACTATTGGGTTTGTTGTGGGGGTTTTCTTATTTGTTTGTTTTTGCATAGAATCGCTTTGTTTTTTCCCTTATTACTTCTCAGAGTTTTTATTTTTGCTTTAAGCTACTTGTTTTCTAAAATAAAGCTCAATCATTTCCTTGAAGGAAAAAACAAAAGTGCCTCTGTTAATCAATCAGCAGTGAATCTAATATGTGCAAAAAGAAATCCTGAATGCTTTGGGAATACAGCCCTGAAAATCTAAACTTTAGCTTTGGTCAGTCAAGTTTGGGTAGGAAGTGGCACTTGATAGTTAATTGAGATAAGCTGAAAACAGAACAACAGCAGTAAGAATGTATATTTTCATTAACCTGACCATTAATAGTCTGCCTTTCTGAATATAGGCATCATGTAGTGAAATTATGGTTGCTGAGGTAGAGAGTTGAAACATGTATAAACCTAAATGCTGAAAAAGCAGTCAAACTTTAGCAGTTCTGCACGTCTGTACCTTCTTCTGTCCTTGCAAGTCAAGTACATATGGAAACCTTATGTTGACCCAGGATGTACAGATAAATCCGTTGTCTTGAGGTTGGCAGAGGTGGAGAGAGAAGCTTTACTATCTGATCTGCTCCTTGGGGACAGTGTCAACAGCCTTCTTCCTTAAAAAAGAAAAAGAGAGGGTTGTCTCTTCTACTTTCATAAACCCAGTAGTCCCTGCACTTAATAATAGGTTGTCTTTGAATGCTAATTTCTAAATCATTCGTTAGAAACTTGCAATACATTTTCCTATGAAAATGATGCTTTATATCAGATCTTCTCAAACCTTAGTATATGCTTCAATCTCCTGGAGACCTTGGTAAAACAGAAACTGAAGTCCAGAGATGCTGATCATTAAGTCTGGAATGGGGCCCATTGAAACTGCATTTTTATCAAGCTGTTGATTCTTGGTCCATAGGAGCAGTCCAGTTTGAATAATCCCCAAGAAATATAAATACACACACACACACACACACACACGTACACTGCCACGTGAAGCCTCTCCTCCCCACCACACAACCTCAGGCAACCATCAAGGGCTTAAGGGGCAGAGACCCTGGCAGTAGTGTTGGGGCCAGTCAGACAAAATAACGTTTTAGCAATGGGAAAGGATTAAGCAGTGCAAGTTAGGTGGAGGAGGTGTCAGCAGTTGCCCTACTGAAGGACTAGGCAGGAGAGGGAAGCCTGTGGGATTTGGCTCCTTTCGGTAACTACTTTCATCATGGCCTATGGTAACACATCCAGCCATCACTGACTTCTGGGCAAATGGAGTGGATCTAATGGAAAGGAAGAGATGGGATTTAAAAACATTAACTTTCCAGAATGGTTCTTTTCCAATCTTTGTCTACTCATGGTGATATCACCTTTTCTGGACCAAGTTAAACATATAAACCAGACCCTTACTAAAGAGGAAAGAGGAGTAACATTCATTTAATACCTACGAGACATTAAGCACAGTCCTAAGCTCACTGCGCGCATCGTCACATTTCCTTTTTGTCCTCATTTGTAAAATGAGGACCTACGTAAAAAGAACAAGCTCATAGCTCCCACATCTGCCTGGACGAGTGGCTTTAAATAAAATAGTTAACCTTTCCAAGCAATTTTTTAAAATCTATAAATGAGAGCAATCATTCATACTTTGTAGGATTATGGTAAGGATTAAAATGTATTGGTCAAAAACTTATCCCATAGTTGATGCTCAGTAAATGGTAGGTACATCATCATAATTACCATAATTGCCCTCATTATCCAAAACTTTTGAGAAACCACCAGAGGAACTCATTTATGCATTCATTGGTTGATTCTTACATGAGCCCTGACCAGAGATTGAACCTATAACCTTGGCATATCAGGACAGTGCTCTGACCAACAAGATACCCAGCCAGTGCTTTCTTGAGTCCTTTAGGTTTTCTTTATGTAAAATGTTGTTACCTGCAAATGAAGACAATTATATTCTTCTTTTCCAATTCTGATGCCTTTTTTTTTTCTTGTCTGATTACTCTGGGTAGTACTTCCAGTACTACGTTATACAGGAGTGGTGAGGGTGGGCTCCCTAGTCTTATTTTTGTTGTTAAAGGAAGAGCTTTCAACCTTTCTCCATTGAGTATGGTGTTAGGTATCCTGTAGTTTTCTAGCAGTGTCCTTTTCTGACTTTGGTATTCACTAATGCTCTCCTCCTATAAAAACATTAATTCCCAAGTTGTTTATAACTCTGGTTAGTCGGCCTGTAGAGAAAATATTTTGGATGGAGGAGGAATTTTATTTTTTGCTTCTCTTCATTTTTAGAATTGACAGACTTGTACCCTTTCTGTACATGTAGTTTATTGGCTAATAAATGAACAGATAAATATTGACTTAGAAAACTTATTTGAAATGAATTATAAATTATATTATTGTATTTCAAAACACATAGACTGTGTCTACAGAGGACATTTGAACTATTAGATCTATAACAATATATCAAATATCTACATAGTAGGATAATTAGGAACTTGGTGCTCTATGTATTAAATGTCTTAATGAGGGGCTAAAGGTCATGTTATTTATCCTCCATCAGCTAGTTCTTTAAACACATTATAACTTCTCTGAATTTCAGTTTCCTGAGCTGTAAAATGGGCTTTATATTATCTATGAAGCAGATTTTGGGAGACAATTAAGGTTAATAGGTTATTAGTCTCAAGACCCTTTTCCTAATACTGTGGTCTCCTAAAGCCCCTACAAAATTTAAAAAAGAGGTTTTTGGGGCTTGCAAAATCCTAAATGATTTCACTTCACCATATGCCAAAACATGTGAGTGTTTCAACCCATAGATAAATCTGAATCATAGAGCAAATTTTTACAAAGATCCTGTGGTCCCTGCATTGTAGTAAACTATATTTCATTAATTTCAAAATGCATTTTTTTACATTTTTGTACCTCTTATATATACTTCTTATAATTGATGATGTCTTACATCATCAATTGTTTTCACTTCCTAGGAGTATATATTGTGATAAAGAGGACATTTTACAAATGAGGACATCTTAGATTCAACAAAATACTCTAAGATCTTCAGGTTGTTGGTTTTTTTTTTAATTTAACATCCTCTCCCTAGGAAAATTACATGCCTTAATTAATTACTACATTCGTAAGCAGGGGGAGTAAGTTTTGATGTTTATCTTGTCCATAGGTGTAGCATAGGAGCTCCAAACCCGACCTGAGGGGCTGCTTAACTGTTCATGATATTCCAAAAAAAAAAACCACACAGTGAACTAGCCGGCATGGACATGCCAGCTATTACTCACACTACAGCGGAGAACGCTGACATTAGCGGGTCAGTGCAAGAGAGAACGTACCTCCTCCAGTCTGAGGCTCGTTATAAGCGGTCGCAGACAAAGGAGGCACATGTTCTATGTGTGACTCAAAACTACGGTATCTGAGTGTGTGAAAGGATTAAGAAGCAGTCACCAGACAAGAAGCCACTCCCCCAAAAAGGTAAGGAGAGAGTTACATTCCCAAAACAGGATATTCCTCCTGGCCAGTGGCTGACCAGTCCTCAGTCATGGTAGGGCAGAAGGTCACGTCCATTGACCCCACAATGGGCCTTGTTTTCCTCTGACTCATAATCTCCAGTATACTTCAGGTATTCAAGATACCAGTCACATATACACACAGGCACACACAAAGGGTCTTCAGTGCGCAGCATTGGAGGATTACGTTCCTTAAAACTGAGATCTTAAACCTTGCTGCTAGTCTAGCTCCTTACCAACAGGCCCATAAGAATTCAAATCTCAGGGGATAGTACACTAAAGCAATAAATCAAAACAATAGAAGTCATTATGCAAACATCAAGGCATTTCACGTCCTTGATGAAACGATGCCAAGTTCCTGATTCAGACTTAAAGACACAGATTTTTATAAAGACTTAAATTTTTAGAACAGTTTTACATTTACAGCAAAATGTAGAGAAACGTACAGAAAATTCCCATACACTCCCTGTTCCCAGGCATGCATGGCCTCACATATTATCAACATCCCCTGCTAGAGTGGTACATTTGTCACAGTGGATGAACCTACATTGATGCACCATAATCACCCAAAGTCCATAGTTTATATTAGGGTTCATGCTTGGTGCTGTATGTTCTATAGGTTTGGACAAACGTGTAATGACAGCTATCCATCATTATAGTATCATACAGAGTATTTCCATTGCCTTATAAATCCTCAGAAGGCATAGATTTTACTTTATTTTATTTTATTTTAAAATTTTTGTTTATTGATTTTAGAGAGAGGAAGAGAGAGAGAAACATCGATTTGTTGTTCCACTTATTTATGCATTCATTGATTGATTCTTGTATGTGCCCTGACCAAGGATCAAACCCACGACCTTGGCATTTTGGGACAACACTCTAACCAACTAAGCTACCTGACCAGAGCTGAAGGCATAAATTTTAAAATGTGTTCAGATTGGGACCCAGCTGCACTTCATCCTGAATGTTGTGTTCCCTTTAAGACCTCTCTAACCTTACTCATCTCTATTAGTATCAGCCTACAGCTTGAGTCAAACAGGGATGACCCATGCTCTGCCCTAACACCATGGAGATCTTAGAAATCCTGATGAAAAAGGAAGAGGACGTGTTCCTGAAAGAACACCTACTCCTCCAGCGTGGTACTGCAAGGAGGAGAAACAAAGGAGCAACAGAGGCCTCACCGCTCTCTGAGGGCCCTAAAGACACTGCTAAGATAGGGAAATGAAAAGCATCTTTGCCCTGAAATTTTGTGATCTAGGGGTTGAAAAATAAGTTGAAATAAGACCCCAAAGGCACAAATATGAATGTAAAAGTAAAGATGCAAACAGAAATGGACTCCATTCAATTAGTTAAATCATAGATGTCATAAATTTTAAAATGACAGATTGACAGACATAATTACATCACAGTGAACACAATAAACAGAGAAATGGGTGCTCTCAGCACTATTGATGAGAGTATACAACCTATCCCAGAACAATCTGGCAACAGTAAAATTGGGGAACCATGTAATGTATGACCTAATGATCTTATTCCTAAAAATATGTCTCAAAGAAATTCTCACAAAGTTAATGGAAAGTGTAAATGTTGATGTTTGTAGGGGAAGAGAATTTGAAGAAATGAAAGTATCTGTCCCTGAGGGATGGGATACTTAAAAAATGGATATTGTGGAATTCGATAGGACAGTAAGAAAAAAACAAACCACATGGACATACGTGCTGTGTTCTCACAAATGGGGCTGACTTGACAGATGGGCAACAGCACATAATGTTTAATTTTGTTTAACACTTTCCTATTGTCATCATGAAGTTCTCAATAAGTTGTTAAAAGGGGGCTCTGAATTTTCATTTTGCACTGGCCTCCACATTTTAAGTAGCCAGTCTTGTTCATAAGCCTAGTGTAGAGTAAGACATGTAGGAAACAGAATGATATTTGTCATAAAATACTACATACTTTGCAATGATTTGTTACAATTATATTTTAGGACAAAATGGAGGTTGAATGTATGATGGTGGGGATCAGGGGCACAGGTTAAAATTAAATTAAATAAGGGTAAACACAACAGTAGAGAGCCTATGAGTGAATAACTAATTCCCTATAAAACTATACCAATTATAAGGATTTGGATTTGGGGGAGGTACAAGATGTATTACAAAAAACTTTTGGTAAAATAGTTCGATATCAATCATGTAATATTTGAAAAATCTACCTTTCCATTTCTTTTCCTCAAGAATATCTGACTGTCTAGAATAAGCTAGATTCCAGTTGTTTATATATTGCCAACACATGAACTATCTTTCTAGTGGGTTTTGTTTCTCTCTAGAGATTCAAAATGGCATGCTAGTAGAATGTATTACTTTGTGAGTGGAATTGTCTATTACAAACATAGGTACATGTGGACGAGAAGGGGCCACATATGAAACCTGACAAGTTCAGGGGAGGCCTGCATGGCAGCCTTATTAGCTCAGAGACCTAAAGGATGGTCTGAGATGGTAACTTAGTAACTAAAAGTGGTTTGTGGCAGATAGTCATATCCTAGGTTAGAATTTTCCCTGACAAAAGTCAGTCTTTACCTTAATTAAGCCTGTCTGTTGTCTTTTTGCATCTACAATAATGTACCTTTGGAATATCAAAGTGATTTCTTTTTTCCTGTCCCCTCAAAGCAGATACCACACCAGAGCACCAGAAGGGAGACCACAAACCCCCTCATTATTAGTGAGTTAATTGTTGACTGTTAACTATCCTGTATCCACCTATGTAAAAGAAGTATGTGTCTATTATTTTACTTTTTATCCAAATTCCAGAAGTTTCTTTGCTTTGCTTGCCCCTGCCTTCCTGATCTATCGCCAAGGGATTTTATGTAACTCAGTTATGTTCTCTCTCTTTGGAATGTGATGTATAAAGCAGGGAGCAGAATTGCCATTCTCTGGAGCATTTTCTCAATCCGTTGAGATTTTCCTTCCCGGCAATGGCCAGTTTGGCTCAAATAAACTCACAAAAATTCTCTACCGGTTTGAATGTTTCTTATGTTGACAGTATATAAAATGCTTCTAATAAAGCAAATGAGTCTATATAAAATTTTAATTTAACTGCTAAAACTATTACAGCATTAAAAAGAAAACCACAGGCCCAAAATGGTGTCACCTGTGCTAAAGCATTTGCTACCAAAACTAGATTTTATACCTGACCTAAATGCAACTTCAACCTTCATCAAAAATGTGATCTTAATCGGTCTAGAATTCTCTGGTCAAGCACATGGTCAAGCACACTCTTTACCCACCCACCCCCTCAATGGAGAAAGAGACAATCTGCATGATAAAACCCTTGCTGATCCCTTTTCCCCTGAAAAAGATGGCACAAAAATAATCTCTTTTACTAAAGCTCCCTTGCCCCACCTTTTTTCAAATAAAAACCTTTCATCGTGTACAACACTCACGCCTCCCCTACAGAGTGCCTTTCTGCTTATTAGGTGGCATGATGCCTGATTAATGACTTGCTTAATAAAGCCAATTCCAACTACGATTTTGAATCAAATTGCCTTTTATGTAATTAGGAATTGACGCAATGCAAAGAAACTTGAAGATATGTAAATCAGCCACATGCCACTAAGTCCTGGCTGCCTGACTGAGTAATACAAGTTGTGATACCGGTTTATTTGCAGCCATCACCTATGCTCTGAGTGGACATCGATGTGACATGCCCATACCAATGGTGAAAATTCAGAAATTAATTCAAGAATACTTTCTCTTCTTCAGATGACTTTTAAGCATGTAAAATATTAGTTTTAAAGTCATACTAGAAGTTCAGTTGGTTGAATTTAACCAAATTAGATTTGCAGCCTCATAATTATAATAAAAATAAAAATAAATAAAAATCTGTATAGTTCTAAAATTCCTTACAGATTATCTAACACCAAACCTCCACCCAGTACAGATGCAGGAGCTGCTTGCGTGGTTGGAAAGAGGCTGCTTAGGAGAAAAGAGTCTGGGGTTTTTTGAATTGTTTGTTTGTTTGTTTTTAGCTAGTTGGAAATCTTGAATGAGAGAAACTATCTTTCTAGGCTTCAGTTAAAAAATTGGAAACTGCATTTTCTGCCAGTTTGAATACCCAATTTACATAACAAGGTAGAGAAAATTTAGGAAAACCAAATAAATGAGAGCATTAATTGGAAATGAATAACATTATAAGTGTTGTAGTTGGACAATGCAAGGTGATTAGGCAGTTTATAGCCTGGGTCTTTGCATCCATCTTTAGGTGAAAATTATTTTCTGAATTGGGAGTCTATATTCTGCTGAGAAGCTTCCAATTCATCTAAGACTTGAGGCACAGGACCGGCTTGGCATGAGCAGTAATTTTAGTTCATTGCAACTCTTTTTTCATTACTGCCTAAGAACTCACCTGACGAGGCTGCCTGGGTGGCATCTGTTGTACTTGAAGCCATAATTAATCTGTTTCAGTTGAGAAATTTCCCATTGCAACATCTTTTGGGCTGTTGAGAACAGAGCATGCTCCACTGACAGCTACCTCTGGGAGGACAGGAATCACCTGAAGCTCCCAAGACTTGAAGGCAGATCCCCCCAGACTTCAGGTAATAACTATTTATCTATTGGCAGAGCCTGAGTCATGGTGTTTCAGTGAGACACAGGAAATTTTTGGAGGTACAAAACATTACATGTTAGTGAGGAGCGTTGTGTTTTGATTCTGTCAAGTTAAGCAAGAGATAACAAAAGTGTATAATGTGACCACTCCAGATGGAGAAGATACACTCTGGTGTTTCTAGGCAGGTTATGATGAGCTTTCCCTTTCAGAAAGCTGTGGGAGCATTTACAAAGCAGACATCACTGTATGTGAATTTCAATGAAAGGTGACATCACAAGTCTACACCTGGGAAGTGCTAGTGGCAGATATTTTTAAGGATTTAAGAGACTTTTCTTTGGGGTTGTGCATATAAGTGCTTGGGAAATAATATTTGGCTAATGTTGTTTTTAAAAAATATTTAGCATTTACAGAAAGCCTTTTATTGTCTTATTCCAATGTCTTTGAGCATGTGTATTCTTTCTTATGAGAAGGGTCATCTGCAGGGAAACGTGGGACCATTTCCTGCCAAATAATTGGCAGGAATCACTTTACTAAGTGATACTCCTGCTAATGGGACTTATGAACACCCTTCTAATGGCTTGTGAGGGACACACCATTTTCCTTTTCTGCTTCTTTGTAATGAAAGTCTTACTGGGCCTGGAGTGAAAAAGCGGTTTATACAAACGTGGATGGTTTTTAAGAGTAGCGTGCTCCCTTAACTCTCAGAATTGCATAACTCCTTCGAATCTGGGGAGATGAGGATGAAACGACCTGATGGACTAACAGCCCCCCTAGAAATTGAGAAATGAAATAACTGTCCTTTAATTCTATATATCAAAGCCAAATGGCTGTTGTTTTTGTTTGTTTTCCATTCTCAAGAAACAAGAAAGAAGTTGTTACCAGGCTTTGAAAAAAGAAATCTGTTCAAATGTATAATCCCTTTAGCACATTTAATACTTCAGACTGGAAATATGAGTGTGAAACTAAAGTTTGATATGGGAATATAGCATTAAGGGAGTCATTTTACTCTAATACAACTTGCTTTAATGCTCCTTCACTGGTCCATGCTAGTCTCCTTTAATTAATAAAACAGTGAATGAAAAATTATTTCCTCCACAGCTCCTCCTTTGTTACCTATTTTATTTTCTTTTTTAAACTTTGAAGCAACAGATTTTCAGAGTTCAAGTGCTTCATCCTTGATATTGTAGAAGAGTCATGAAAATATTGTCCTCTAGTTGTTTGCTGTATTTTTTTCTCTCTTGAGCATTTTATTCCCCATTCATCCTAAAACTCTTTGGCCAGCTCTGGACTAGGAGCACAGAGCTATTGGCCTCTCAATCCTATTTAACAATCCTGTCAAAGGTGCCCAGTCCTTTGACACAAGGAGCTAAACTCAAATCTGAAATGTGTAGGCCTGGGTA